>JADGIZ010000054.1:0-33766 GCA_027604665.1 Polyrhizophydium stewartii | reverse complement strand
GGGCAGGGCCGTGACGGGGCGGGCGCTCAGCGGCGCTGGGGTGATGCTTGGTCGACCAAGCGGCGCGGCCAAGTGCCACCCGCCCGTGTCAAACCCGGCGGAACTTGGAAGGCGTTGGAAGACCCACACGCCTCGGGACGACGGCTGGCGCGGACTCGTGTGGGGGGGGGGCGAGACCGCTCGCGCATACCGTACCAGGCCTCCAGTGCGCCGCGCCACTCGCCCCCCACGCTCACTGCACAGCGCTGCGCAGACCACGCGCCCCTGCCCGCCTTGCGGTGTCGCCCTCCGGAACAGCGGCACACAATTTTTGGTGCTTGGCTCGCTGGGAGCGTCGATAAAAGAGCCAGCTCGCCCGCTCGCCCGCCCGCCCGCCTCCGCGCTGCGCCGCTCGCAGCGCCAGCCGCACCAGCTCGCCTTCGTCTTCAACTCAACCCAAAAGGCCCAGGCCCATCTGTGGACCGTGTCCGTCGCCACCTTCTACTCGTCGGCGCTCCAGCACATCGACCCCCAGGTCTACCGCGCCTTTGCCCGCGACGCCGCCATCCCAAGAAAGAGCCCCGCCGATGCCGCTGACCGCGAGGCTGCTGCCCTCGACAGCAGCGCCGGCATGACCGCCGCAAACGCCCTCCTCGGCAGCTCCGACAACATCGTGTCGCCGACCGCCGCCGACCAGAACGACGCCGCCGCCGCGCTGCCCCAGATCAAAGAGCCCGTCGAGACCCTCTCGGTGCATTACGCCGTCCAGCTCATCTCCATGCTCGGCCATTTCTCAAAGGTCGTGCGCACCGAGGCCGCCGTGCTCGTCTACCAGCTGGCCTCGCTCTGCGACCGCACCCTCGTCGAAAAGGATCTCGAGGCCATCCTCATGGGGCTCGAGACCGACGACAAGGGTACGCCAATCTGTCTGTCAAAGTCTGCCAGCTTGACCGGCCGCTGGATTGCTGACCGCACCGCCGCGTCCATCAAACAGGATATTACTCGTGCGTCCATAGCCTCTTCCAGCTCGCCGGCTCGTCCTTTTCGGTCATGGTCATTGCGCTTGTTGCTGGCCTCGAGTGCTTCTACAGCAGCCCCGACTGGCGCGTCCGCGGCATTTGCAATGCCGCCCTCGCCCGCCTCGTCTTTGAAAACCAGCAAACATTCCTCGAGGAGGATCATCATATCCTTTTTGACCTCGCGTGCCGTTCTTGCGCGACCGTGCTGCCAGTGATCGCTCCTTGCCTTGACTTTCTGCGACCCTTGACATGCCCCTGTACTAGCCGCCATATGGAATCTCTTGTTCTCGCTGACCTCGATTCCGCTCATTTCAAACGTCTTCCCAGATCGCATCGTCATTCTCAAGGTTGCTTGTGTTGGCGCTGTGTGCATCCTGTGCGCGACGGCGCTGACACAACCAACCATAGTCCTTGCAGCTGCTTGCACCGATCTATGCTGGCGAGGACACGGCGCTCTCGTGTAGCGTGGTCGAAACGCTCCTGCGTCTCAAAGCAAAGGTATGTACCCTGCTTGGTCCCTGAGCGCTGGGACCCCACTGACACTCGGCTCGCTCAGACGCCTTCAGAGATCGAGTCGATCAAGGTCACCGTCGATATCATCTTTGACAAGCTCTGCGCCAAGCGCACAACCACCGGGCAGCCCTCGTCTCTTGCCGACGGGCCGCGAAAGTCGCGTGACGAGCATGGTGTGTGTTCCACTGGCAAAGTCCTCAGTGCTTCAGATTGCGTCCGTGGCTGACACGGCGCAGAGATTGGATATAATCTTTTCCAGGAGATGATCAGCCCGCACGACGAGTTTGCCTACGATCTGCTCCCATGGGCTCTCGATCTGTTTACGCTCAACATGTATTCGGTCCAAACGGGCAATCCAAAGACGCCACCCGTGTCTTGGTTCACAACCCTCAACGAGTTCATTGTCTCGCTCTCAAACCACTTCCGCGCGGCTCCACCGCTGGTGCGCTACGGCGCATGTCTAGCGCTGCACTCGACGCTCAAGCTGTGCCCAACTTTTGTCAAGGAGAACAAGCAGATGTGGCAGTTTATCATCGCAGGCGTCTTTGACACCGATTACCTCTCCTCGTTTCTATATCTGGCCATGCTCGAGATCATCGAGACGCCGGACACGCCAGAGCTGCGCAAACTCATTGCGCGTGTGCGTCGCATCGACACGGAAAGCATCAATTACGACCTGCTTTACACCAACCGCCCGCACACGGACGCCAGGGAAGTCACCCGCAGCGACATCCTTGACATTGCCGTCAAGCACAGCCCGGCGCTTTCGCCACTTCTGCTGCACAAGCTCGCAAACGCGCTCGACTACCTGCCCACCCGCGCCAAGCTGCGCCAGCTCGAGCTCATCCGCGTCTGGGGAAAGAAAGCCGAGAAGCTCGACACCTTCTTGGTGCAGATGCTCGTGCCCCTCTGCGGCAACGAGGACGAGCGCGTGCAGCTCGAGACGCTGCGCGTGATCCATGCCATGCTGCCCGGATTCACCTCCGCATCGCAGGCAGATATCTCGTTTGTGTGGTCGTACCTTGTTGCTCTAATGAGCGTGCACATCCAGCCAGTGCGTCTCCGCGTGCATCGATCCTTTATTTTCGTCGTGGGTGCTGACAAAGGCACGGTTAGGAAATGATCAAGGCGGTTCTGCGCATCATCCAGTCGTTCCCACTTGTGCAGCTCAACACCGTTGCTCGCGAGGAGCTCATGACGTGCCTGTTCAAGCTCATTTTCAACAAACACAGCGACGTGCGCCAGCTCGTGTACACCGTCATTGGTGGTGCAGCGGATTTTTGGAAGATCAGCGGCCAGATGAACGTGGCGCTCTCAGTGCTGTTCCTCTCGATCGGCGATAACAACCCCAAATGGTGGGCATCGCGCAGGGCGCGCCCGTCACCTCTCATAACGCGGATGTGCCTGACATGCCGAGTGCAGCGCGCAGATCGTGCTTGACCAGATCCAGCACCTCGGCAGCACCACACTCACTCAGATTATCAGCCCGCTGACCCAAGTCGCCGACTCGTTGCGCGGGCCAATCAACCCGCGAATCAAAGCATACGACCAGCTCGCCACGGCGCTGGCCCTGCACAAGACCGAGTATCGCCCCCTGATCGACGCCATGCTGCTCTACGAGCGCATCGACGAGTTCTGGAACTTTTACCTATCCGACGTGCCCGAGAATCAGCTTGCGCGGCCAGACGACTACAACTACTCGCGCAACTTTGTGCAAAGCCCCTTTTGGATCTCAATCCTGCTGACAAAATTCTCGTGCACGCCGCCACCCTTGACGGTGCGTCCGTGACTGCCCATGAGCTCTGGTGCCCTTCTCAACGCGCAGCCTGCTCTTGCTGACTGTGGCACAGCTCGATCCGAATTCGCGCCGTGATACCATGCCCACGACGCCGGCAGGAAAGCGGCGCTTCATCTGCGGCTTCATGGCGTGCCTCTTGCCGACGACAGGCATGCCCGATCTGCTCTTCCGACGATCCGCGTGCGTGGCGCTCGTGCGCTGCTGCATCAAGGGCATGAACGTCAACCCAGGCATGCTGCGCGGTTTGCTCGAGTACGTGTCACAGCAGATGCTCTCGCACAAACACTGGACGTTCCAAGTATCGGCGCTCGAGATCCTTGGTCTGATTGTGCGCCTCAAAGTCCCTGGCATTGCCGAGTCGATCCTCCAGCAATACCTCGATCTTTGTCTTGACTTTCTGCACAACACGCCGCTCTCGATCATCAAGATTGCGGTCATGGGCTTCATCGAGGTGCTGCTGATGGTGTTCCCCAAGGCCATGGGGATCAAGCTGCAGGAGATCCGTGACATCTCAAGGTATGCACGAGTCGCGTGCTTGAGTGCCGGCGCTGTGCTGACCCTCGATCCAATGCGCCGGCTGTGTTTTCCACTCAGGCAGATGCTTGTTGATAAGGACCTGGAGGTGGCGGCCAAGGCAGCCCGAATCTATCCGCTCGTGTTCCGCGCCGTGTCGCGTGGCGCCGGCCGCACATTCGTGCAGTATCTCCAGTCAGAGATATCGACCATCCTCGAAGGAGGCGCGGCTGCCGCGGGTGACCCGCTGGTGTCCGGGCTCACGCAGGACGAAGCGACGCGTGTTGTGTCCCTCAGCATCCTTTCCATTGGTCTTGTGAACGAGGGTGTCAACAGTGGCTATGCGACAGCGCAGAACCTGCTCAAATTCGCCATGCATCCAAATCCCGATTTCCGTGCCTCGGCGCTCACGGCAATCTTGAGCCTGGTAAGTCAAGACCTGCATTTCGTCTCGCGGCGGTATCCACATCGACGCTCACCTTTTCTGGGTCACAGCTGCACCAAATGGACCAGCAGGAGAACTCGTCGATCATTTGGATGATTCTGCCGCTGTATGCCGACCCGAACAAGTTTGTGCGGCTTCTGTTCACGCGGTTCCTGCGCAATCTGCCGAGCGTCACCGAGTCACGCTGCCAGGGCCTTCCTGCACACCCGGAGGACATGCCCGTGCTCCCTCTGACGTGCGTGCCTCTGCTCGCGCATCACGTCGAAAGTTTCGACGCGAGGCTGACGCATGATCCTCTGCGACGCGCAGGTCCTGGGAAGAGATTCTGACGGACACGGCTACCATCGGCATCTCCAACAAGAACCTGCAGGACATGCTGCTCGACATCGACGCGCTGATGCCGCATCCCCTCTCGATGGACCTTCCGCCCGAAGACGATGGCTACCACCTGCCGACGGTCTCGGAGAAGCTCATGGCGCGGTACAAGGTGCTTGTGCAGGCGACCACGACGGCGCTGCCGCCGGCACACCAAAGCGAGGTCGTGTATTTCCTGCAGGACATCCAGAAACAGCGCCAGCTGCAGGCCAACGCCATCCTGGTGCTTTCAGAGTTTTGCTGCCAGCACGAGGCGATGCTGAGTGACATGTGCGACATGTTTGTCAACTACCTCAGCCAGGAGCTCACGCCGGATAATACGCGCCTCATTGAGGCGTGCGTGCTCGGCTTGAGCAACATTGCCGGTGGGTGCATGTGCGGCCAGGGCTGCGCGAGCTTCGGAGTGCTGACTTGGAAGCATCAACCAACAGCCAGCGGCGCACACACGTTCAAGCAAGTTCTTGCCAAGATCACAACGCCACCCGTCCCGAACGAGGGTGATCTGCTTGTCATGCTCTATCTGTCCGAGAGCATCAAGGCCTCTGCGGTCAACAAGGTGCCCGAAATCCTCGGCAAAATCGTGCCCGTGATCTCCAGCCAGCGGCACGCCCTCAAGAAGCGCATGTTTGCCGTTTACCTTGCCGGTGCGTCAGCACCGCACTCGAGGAGCAATGTTGTAGTTCGACAACGCCACTGAATCTGACGCTTGTGCATGCAGTCGACCTGTCGCTCGTCGCTGGGCCGGACCAGACAAAGGCTGTGCTTGATGCCATCAACACGTTTGTCGACAGCCTCGAAGACAAGGACGTCAAGCAGCAGATCCACCAGGCCACAAGCCGCATCCTCGCCGAGACCGGCCCCAAGCACCCGTTTTTCCGCAACATGATGAACCAGGCCAAGCGAGACGTCAAGTCCAAGCTCTTTTGGCGGCGCATGCAGGCGCTGTCCATCTTCCGCCTCTTTGCAGCGCACATGACCATGGAGGACTGCATGTGGTTTGTGTTCCACTACCTCGCGGACTCGAACCCAGAGATCCGCCGTGTGGCGCGCGAGGTCATTGCGCAGAGCAAGATGATCGAGTTTGCGTACCCGACGCTCATGCGCAACGCACCAAAGACGGGCCGCCGCGCAGAGCTGCTTGGCTCGTGCCGCCTGCCGGCCATGGAGACGCTCGGCATGACGCTCAGCGCGGCTTCGGCGCAGCAGCAGCCCACTGGCGAGGACGGAGTCAAGCACTTGGACGACCCCTTCAATGCAAAGTACTATGCGTCTGAGCGCCGCGCCAAGTTTACGCGCATCTACGGCATCCCAGAGGCAACGTTCTCCAAGCTGTCTGCGCCGGCGACCACGGGCGTGCTGGCCAGCATCGAAGCTCGCGCATCCAACACCGTCACGGTTCCGCCCGAAGTCATGGCCAAGCTGCAGTGGGTGCGTTGAAGCACAGTTTGCTCTTGTGCTAAAACAGCCGGCGCTGACATCCCTTGGACGCGCAGCTCTTGAAGCTCGAGCCGATCACGATCCTGCACGACCTGATCGGACTGTACCCGAGCGTGGCATCGGACCTCATCGAGAGCCTGCTGTCCAACATCGAGAACGGTAAATATCACATTGTACGGCATTTTGCGTGCGATGGAGCAGGCTGACAGCCGTGTTGTGCGCAGGTACCAAGACACGCGGTCAAATGGGCTCGGGCGATCTCCTCGACGCAGCACCCACGAACCAGACAGGGCCGAGCCACGGCGTGCTGGACGAGGACACAGATGTTGAAGCAGCAACGCACAAGATCGATGTCCTCTCCAACCTGCTGGTCGCGCACGACGGCATCGGGTCCAAGATGCCCGCGTGGATCAAGCGCTTCCAGGGCGTGATCAAGTTCTGCAGCGACACGGCGCGCAGCATCCGCGAGAGCCTCTTTCTCGACATTGAGCGCTCACTCTACTTCTATAACGAGTTTGTCGACATTCCCATCGTGTCCGACGAGCAGTTGCGTCGACCCTGCGCATTCAGATCGCCTCTGTCCTGATGCCGAAACTGACGCGGACGCAGATTTGATTCTGTCGAGCGGCACCGAGCTTCGGCGCAGGAGGCTACTCTCGAGATTGTCAAGTCGGGTCGAACGGAAAAGCTGTCGGGCATGGAGAGCCGGCGCAGCGAGATGAACGAGGCCGTCGACACAAAGGTGACAAGTCTCTGATCTCGTGCTTGGGCTTGGATGAGCCATGGCAATCATGCTGAAGAGTCGCGCACATCAGAGCGAGCACCTGCGCCGCATCACCATCATCGCGCTGCACCTTCTCTCGGGATGTGGGCTGTTCTACTCGCTGACGACAGGTGTGTAGCACGCGCACAGATTTTTGGCTTGGGCTTGATGATTGCTGACGAACCTTTGGCCAGCATTCCGCGTCGATCAGATCGTCGACGGATTTCAGTTTATTGCCGACATGCTCGGGGATGAGCACCGGTGAAGACGCAGGTGCCTTTGTCCGATCCGCGCGCCATGCATCGCTGACTTGACCTTCCCCAAGCGGCCTGCGCATCGCGGCCGTGGAAGCGCTTGTGACGATTGTGCAGATCCAGGTTGAAAATGGCGCAGCGGCCGAGCTGACAGACAGGGTCGGCGTGGTCGTCCAGGACATGCTCGCGAAGCTGACCAACGAGTTTAGCACGCTGTATCGCCGCGTGAGTCGCAAGCCGCAGGCTGTGGACAATCATGGGTGCAGACTGACGCGCTACTGGCGTGCGACTCGCATCACCAGAAAGCCGACTACGCGACGCTCATCTCGCAGTTGGTGGCATTCATACCGAACCCAGAGCTGCGGCTGCGCATCCTGCGAGTTCTCGTGCAGATGTGGCGCGACCCGGACAGCGAGGTCCGCATCACGGCAATCAAGATGGTCAAGGTGCGCCGGGCGATCATCATCGCTTGAGTGGGCGATCTGTGGCAGGGCTTTGCTGACTCCCGGGCGAAGCGCATGGGCGAGGCAGGGCTGCCAGAGGTGCTCGCGTGCTTCGAGGACAAGAACAACGGCTCGCGAGACAAGCTAGCCGGTGCTGCTGCAGCCGGCGCCGCGCCGTCCACAGCCGCCGGGTCGGTCTCGGTGCCGATCATGGCCGAACTTGCCAGCCTGGTCAGCAACGAGGATTATGGCGAAAAGGACATTCTGCAGGACCTGCTCAAGTGGCGCTTCTCGATGCCGGCCTCCAAGCCCGGCACGTCGCAGAGCAACCGCGGCGGGCGTGCCGAGGCCAGGACCAAAAGCGCTGGGCTGCGCCAGCCGGGCAGTACGGCGATGGGATCGCAAGGCGCCTTGCTGGGCGGCCATTCGGCAACGCCGGCGGGATCTGGTGCGGCGCCCGGCCTGTGACTGCTCCATGACCGGCCTGGTAGGGGATAAACAGAAAGTCATTGTTCAGTGAACGACCTTGATGCCCATGCCGCGGGCCGTGCCGATGACGCGCCGGCACACGGCCTCGAGCGAGACGCCCTCGAAGGCGGGGTCTTGGCTCTTGATTTTGGCGATTTCGTAAATGTGCTTGAGCGAGACGGTGCCGACGTCGACGACTCCCGGCTGCGAGCTGCCCTTTTCGATCCCTGCCGCCTGCTTGAGCAGCCACGGCGACGGCGGGCTCTTGTTGATGAACGTGAACGTGCGGTCCGGGTTGACCGTGATCACGGTTGTGATGGGGATGCCCTGAATGTAGTGCTTGGTCTGGTCGTTGAACAGCTTGCAGAAGTCTGCGGACTTGACGCCCTTTTGGCCGAGCGCGGGACCGACGGGCGGCGCCGGCGCGGCCTTGCCCGCAGGCACCAGCAGGCGCACGGTCGCGACGGCTCCCGCTGCGGCCGCCTTCTTGGACATTGCTGCGGCCAGCAAAAAAAGTCGCTGATCCTCGGGTGTCGTCGCCGTCCGCGCGGCCATGCGTGCTCATATGGCGGCCTGGTCTGGTCGCGCCGCGACGACTCACGACCGGCTGCCGCAATCACCAGGCCGACATGCCCGCGCTGACGGTCCTGGTGTCGTTCTTTGTGTTTGCGGCCCTCACGACTGCCGGCTTCATCTACATGCCCAAGGGCCCCGACATCCTGTGCGTGCGGCCCGCTGCCCTGCCGTCCGCCGCCGCCGTCCGCTCCCTCACCTCGCGCCGTCGAGCGGCCCCTGGCCGCCTGCGTGCCGAGCGGCAGCGGGCCTGCCGGCGACGGCCTGCTGGTCGCAGCCCACGCGCGCCGCACCGTCTCTGAGACACGCCGTGCTGACTGCCTTTCTGCGTCTGCCACCCGCCACACCGTTGCTGCCCGCCTGCCTGCCGGTGTTGCATCGCAAGCGTGTGGAGGACGGGGCTGGTCCTCTCGGTCGTCATGTGCTGGCTGATGTGAGCCTGCCTCGCCGCTGCGATGCCGCTGGCCGACTAGCGCCTGCCCGTTCGTTGCGCAGCCCACTCTTACACGACTCGCTGATGCTGCGCCTCTGCAGGTGGGCCATCACGTACATCGCGCAGCTCAACCCGCTCATCGCCCCGGAGCGGACATATGGGCATCTCGCCAGTGGCGGTCATTGAGAGTCTCCAGATCCAGCACCAACTGCATCGCCGAGAGCGATACTGCTTGCCTCGCGGAATAGCGCCAGCGAACACCTCGTGTCCGTGCGCTTCCCGCAAGCAAACAATGCTGCTCTCGCACGCTGCACCGAAGCCGTGACCATTGCTGGTTGTCGCTCGTTTATCTCGCAAAGTGCGGACGCAGGCGCACAAAGCTCAGCCAAACGCCGTGCGCTTGCGTCCGCGCAGCCGAACTGTTGGCAGCCCGTTTGGGCAGCGTCAGCGCAGTGCCGCGACTCGGGGGAACATCTCGCTCGCATTCCGCGCGAGATCCCACCTTCCTCGAACTTTCGGATCACGGGCTGCGCGTTCTTGGAGTCTGCCGTGTACTGCCTGATGATGCCGTCAAACTTGTTCCATGGTGTCAGCAGCGTGCCGCGCCAAGCTCGGCCGGCGTGTCGCACCATCGCCTTTGCCTGGTTGGGGTGCGTGCTCTGGATCGCCCGCTCGAGCACATAGAGATCTACGCCCTTGTCCTCGGCCAGCGTGGACGTGTAGCTGAGCCCGAAATCAATCCACACCAGCTTGCGTGTGCCGTGCCGGAGCATCATGTTGGACGTGGTCAGATCGCCGTGGATCAGGTCCATGTCGTGAATCTTGGCGAGGTCGGCGCCGATGGCGCGTGCAATCGCCTCGACTGGGCCGCCGCCAGCACAGCGTCAGCATCGCTCTGCGTATGCCAGGGTGCAGGCAGGCCGGTCGCCGCCGCCACCGGTCCTGTCGGAGCAGCGGCACTGACACTGGGCATCGTCCACGCCGCCGCGCAGCACGTCGCGGACCGTGTCGCCCTCGATCCGCTCCACGTAGATGATGCTGTTGGCCGTGTCGAGCAGGAACAGCGCCGGCGCATCGATGCCCGCGCGGCGCAGGCGCAACATGGTGCGTGCCTCCTGCGTGACCCGCCGCGCCGTCAGGCGCTCGTCGAGCACCGGGTGCCTGTACGCCTTCTTGAACCGCTGCTTGGCGAACGCCGGCCGCCCTCCAAAGTCGATGTCGAGCAGCCGCTGAGCGAGGGTCGCAAGCAGGCGTGCCGCCGCTGCCAGGTCAGACCGGGGCATCGCGCTGGGCGCCTGCCGGCGCCGCTCACCGCCTCGGCGCCCTGCTTGACCGGCACCACCGTCGCCATTGCGGGCCAACCCGCCGACGGGTCTGCCGTCCGAACCGCCCGCCGCGGAGCACACGAGGAACGCTGATGACTCGAGCGACGACAGCGCTTCCTCGAGCTTGCCCGCATGGAGGTCGTCACGGAGCAGGCGGCGTTGCGTGCGTGCTCGCCCAGCCTGCCCCGCACACCTGGCGCCAGCGCGATCCGCCCGCTGTCTGCTGCTCTCAGCCCTCTTCTCGCGCCGAGGCGCTGACTCGCTCTCGCGCAGTGTCCAACTACGAGGTGCTCACGCTGCTCAGGGCCAACTCGCAGCCCAAGACACGGTCCAAAGCGCAGGCGCTTCAGGACCTGCGCACCATCGAGTACGAGACCATCAAGTACCTGGAGGCGCTGCCGTGCGGCAGCCAGTCGCAAGAGCAAATCCAGGCCTTCCTGTCGGCCATCAAGACCTGGAACCTCTCCAAGGGCGAGAAGCTCATGCTCCTCAACCTGCGGCCCATCTCTGCCGTCGAGCTCAACACCGTCATCGAGGAGTGTTCCAGCAGATTCACCGATGAGCAGCAGGCAGAGATTTTGCAGATCTTGGACGAGACGCTGCCGTACACGCGGCCTGCGCCGCCTCAGCCCATGGCAGAGTAAAGCGGCTGCTGTCGTTTGATCCCTCAAGTGGTGGATCGAATGTGCATTGGAGCTTGCCGACGCATGAAGCGGCATGGCAGCCGATGAATGGTTCTAAGATGGAATGCGATCAGGCCGCGTGAGGAGATGCGGGTTTCGGCGCCTTTGGTTCGGGCCGCCCTTGGATGATTTGGATCTGCGACAGCCTGCCTGCCTGTTCCGGCGTCGTTGCGGAGAAGCCGATGCTTGACGACATCGATGTCCGCGGCGTCGCTTCTGCTGAGCCTGAAGTTGGCGTTGGCAGGTGTGAAGATCCTCGCCTCACACCAGCATGTCGGCGGACAAACGGTCGCAGATGCGCGGCCGGCGAGCGCATCATCGTCACGACCTGCCCGTGCTCGTCCTTGGCGTCGTATCTGCAGAGGCGTCAGCAGAAAGCATTCCAATATTTTATGCCTTGGCATGTCCAGCAGCTCACCGCGAAAAGGCGCCGAGCAGCCGAGGATCGGCCCATGTCGTCGTGCGCGTGTTGTGGTCGATGAAGAACTGCCGCCCGTCTTCGTTGGTCGCGGCCTCCCAGCCCTCTGGCAGGGCCGACGCCGGCACATCGGCTGCGTTCGCTTCTGACAGCTTGCCGCAGCCTTCTCGGCGTGCGCGCTGGTGGCTGTTCCCGACTCGCATCAGCGAGGCAACGGTCGATGCAATGAGGCCCCTGACTCGTCCTGCCACGCCGCGCCTTGCGCCAGAGGGAGGCTTTGCCTCAAGCGCGGCAGCGCCTATCTCGCGCGGCAAGCTAGGAGCACTGCCGGAATCTCCAGGATCAAGGTCCTGGCGCACGAGCTCCGATCCCTCGTTTGTGGGGAGCCGTTGCTTGGTATCAGCGAGTGTCGCAGTGGAAAGCGATTCAGACAACTGCGACTCAGTGCACTGGTCTCCGGCCAGCGATCGACCGCTTGGACTTGCGGCTTCTTCTGACTCTGCACCTATGGCATCGCATCTAGCGCCGATCGCAGCTTCTGTTTGAGCTGCTGGCTTTGGATCTTCGCCGTGGCGAGTTGTTGCGCATTGTTCTTCGTGTGCTTGGGTTGACGTGGCTGCGTCTGGTGGCGGAGGCGACGACGCAGCCAAGGCAGAAGCAGGGCACAGGCCCGATGCCCGGCGCTCGAGTGGTATGGGCGGGGGCGGCCGTGGACACGGCAATGGCGGCGGCGCAGTTTGGCGCAGTGGCGGAAGCACAGGAAGCGCATCCGACGGGAGACGCTGCGTGATCGGCGGCAGGCGAGTCTCGGCGCGGGAGATCCTGGCCAGGATCTCGAGCTCGCTCGCGACGGCCTGAGCAGCTGGGGCATGGATCAGTACCCGCTTGCTCGCGTCTGTGCGCACATGTGCCGCTGTGCTCTCGCAAGCCGGCGTGCGCTCTGCCGTCCCTCCGTCGCTCCCTCGCGACCGCACTCGCCAGAACAACACCCACTGGTTGCGGGCGGCGAAAGTGCATGTCCGCCGAGAGGCATTGCGGACGCGAGAGTGAGCCAGCTCGCATTAATTCAGACCCAACCATCCGTCCTGCGCCTGGATCGAGCGCAGGACAGCGACCGCATGGCGTGCACTGTCCGTATCCCCTTCGTCGAGCACCAAAGGCGGCAGCCCGAAAGTCTGTTCGTGCGTAGACAGCGACATTGAAAACTGCGCTGGCCGATCTGGTTGCTGCTCGGGCCTCTGCTGGTCAACCAAGCACCGCACGAGCCTTTGCAACGACGATGGCAACATGACGCCAACCAGATGCAACTTGTGCACGGTGCGCATGACCGTCTGCTCCGTCGCAGGATCGCTCAACGGGAGCTGTACCCGGCCGCTGTGCAGGATCTGCAGTGCATGCGTCCGCGTCAGCATTAAAGCGCATGGTCGCAGCGCAGCGCCTGCAGGACACACCTGCATCTGCTTGAGCGTGGCATTGACAAACGGACGCGGAGATATGAGCGTCGGCAGGCCTGCTGCGCGCTGCTCAAGCCGCGGATCCGTCCAGTTGAGGAGGTAGTCAAAGAACGCATGCACCGCCTTCGCGCCGCCGATCCGGATCAGGCTGACTTGCGGTTGGCGCAGACTCGCATCCGCGGCTTCGACGACGATACCTTCGGCAAGATCTCTTGTTGCCGACGAAATATTGTCATGCTTGAAGTCATTTGTGAGATCTGCTGTGTCTTTGGGCACCGGCCTGCCGAGCGATGAGACAAGCTCCCAAGGAATCTCTGGCGAGGCGTGTCAGGCCGAGATCGAGCATGACGCAGAGGGCGCCAGATGCATTGGGCTTGCCTTCGCGGTCGAGCGACGCGCGCATTCCTCGCGTGGTGCGCGAGACAAAGGCGGCGACATCAGAGCTTCCGCTTGGCCGTGCTAAGAGTACGGTAAACTGAGAGCACAGGAAATAGAAGTACGGAGTCGCTCCGCTCTTGAATGCGTGGTAGAGCGATTGGAATGATCGTTTCCTATCAAACGCACGAGCGGATGTCAGATATTACAAGTTTAGCCGGGCGTGCGGCGCTTTGATGTGATCACACCACTCCTCCTGTCGCTCGTCGTAGTCCTTGAGCTCAAGTCGGTCTTGATCGCTCAAAGGCGCTTGCTGCTGGCTGCGCGACAGCGAGCGCGCAAGCGACCGCTGGGCGCTCGGCGGGATCGGCCGGCCCGGATACCTCCAGTGGAACGTGCTGTGCATCAGCACATCGCGCGGAGTCTGCACAACGGATGTCAGGATTTGGTGACGGGCGAGGCAAGAAACTGACGGCGCTGCACCTGAGGTGTCTCTGTGCCGGCCACAAAGCGAGCCAGAGACTCGGCCTCCTGAGCTGAGCTGGTGAACTTGCACCAGTCGAGCGGGTGCTCTGAAAGAATCACAATATCTGTCTTGAGAGTTCCGTCGGCAACAAAGCGGGTCTCGGGAGTGCGAGCCGCAAACTGCGCCAAAGAGTCAATCTGGCCGCGCATCTGCAGGCTGTGTTCCCCGACGAACTTGCGTGTGCTACTCACATTGGATTTCGCAACATTGACCCTGCTTCCTGTTTGCGTTTCTCGATGCGGCTCATCTGATGACCCCGTAGCATCGATGTTGCCTAGGGTCTCAAAGGCGGCAAGGCTCTCAGGATCGATGCTATGAGTCGGACCAAGCTGCGCCGCATTTTCGTGAGCATACGGGCAGCCATTTGAAATCCAAACTATGCTCACATTCCGCTTGCGCGAGATCAGATCAAAGAATCGCTTCGTTTCTGAGCGAAATGGAGTGCCGAGGATGGTCAACGGGTTGTTTTAAAAGGCGGCCTTTGCAAGACAAGCATACCTTGCTCGTCCATTTGTGCATCGAATTGCTCGTCTTCGTTCTCTGTAATCGGATGCTCGCTGCTGGAGAGACCCGTCGCATTGTCGCGTTGGGATCTTGCGGACTCGACGTCGTCGCTGTCGCGGGCCTGCTCCAGCCTCCGTTTCGCGTTGCTCGGCAGTGTGCGCTCGTGCAGCGATGGCGGCGCCGGGCAGGACATGGATCTGTTGAATGGATGCGCCGACAGTGATTTCTGTTTCGCAGACAGTCTCGGTGCTTCTGCGGCGACTGCCGCAGTATCAGGGACGGTGAGCTCAGAGTGCTTGCGGAGCAGCCCTTGAGATGGGGAGTCCAGTGCGGCAGGAGCACCGGCGGCCGACTGCTGCTGCTTGGGCGGCGCTTGGCCAAACATCTTGAAAGGGTTTACAAACTCGGCGCCCTTCCCCGGAGGCGACGCTTGAGCGGCTGGTGAGGCCAAGCTCGCCAGGCTGGCCGACGCCAACGCCGTGTGCGACGACAGCGACTCGGACAGCAGGGCAAAGGGATCACGGCTTCGTGACGCTGATCCGTCCAGAGAGGCCGCCGAGCGCGGGATCGCAAAGGGATTGAGGGGCGGGCGTGAGCTGCGTGGCAGCAGAGCTTCGTCCATGCGCCGACCTGCTGCGTCGGCCCCCCGGCTGGCCGCCGATGAGGGCTCGGCCGCCTGAGGCACGGGCTGTCCGAACAGCCGCAGCACCGGCTCGGACGCGGGCCGCCTCGAAGGAGCTGGCGCGCGGGAGGCTGCGGCTCGCGTGCGCTTTGGGGCTGGCTCCTGGTTGTTCAGGGTTGGGTGTTTCCGGCGCGGACGGCAGCCAGGCGCTGCTCCGTCAGCGGCCGCCGCGCACGAAACAGGCCCGTGGGCGCTTGTCGGCACTCACCATGCAGATCGCGACAGAAGGCGAGAACCCAGCGCTCTCGCGCGAGCAGAAGCTGGCGCTCTACAAGGCACGTATGGCCGCCGCGGCACCGTCGCGCACGCGCCTGCCAGTGCGCAGCGACATGCGCTGACCCACCAAGCTCCCTTTCCTCGTCCGCTTCTGCCCCTCGTGCGCGCAGGCCAGCAAGGAGCAGCAGCAGAAGCAGAAGCAGGTCTCGGCCAAGCGGGCGGCGTTGTCGCGCACCGACACCAACGCTGCGGCGCATGCCGCTGGGTCGGGCGCGGGCAAGGCACACGCTGCGGCCGAGTGGCCAGCGGCCAGCAAGTCCATGGTGCGTGCGCAGAGGCCCGCTGCCGGCTGCGCGCTTCGCCCCCAGCCGGCCCATGCCGCCGGGGAGGGGGATGTCCGACGAGGGTCCGGACGCTGACCCGCCTCCACCACACGTCGTTCCCCCAACCCTCGCTGCCGGCTGGCCACGCCTGGCACGCCCCTACGCAGCAGAAGCCGGCCGCCCCGGCGCCAGCCGTGACCCGGCCGACTGCCCGCACGCCGGTCGGAGCCGCGCGCAAGTCTGGCTTGCGCACACCCGCCGCCGCCGCGTCGTCGGTGCTGGCGAACGTCCGCAAGCGCCAGGCGGCATCTCGCACTCCCTCGCGGTCCGCGTTGACCCAGGCTGCCGCTGCGTCGGCGCCTCTCGGCGGCGGCCTCCAAAGCAACACGGACATGGTAAAACTCGCGTGTGATGCAGATGCGTGCTTGCCAGATCTGACCCTGGCCTCGACCCGCCCAGGTCGCAAGCCTGGAGTTGCCTGAAACTCTGAACAGCGCCTCGGACGACTTCCTTATAAGCTTCGACACGCCCGACTTGAGCAGCGACGCGAGGCTGGAAGACCTGCAGCATCAGCTCGTCACGGAATCCAACAACGCCGAGAGACTTAAGGCCGAGATCGATCTGCGATGCAAAGAAGTTGGCGACCTGCACGCTTTGGTCGAGCAGCTCCAGGACACGCTGCAGAAGTCGAGCTGGGAGCGGCTCGCGATGATCGACGCTGAGGAGCAACTGCGCGCCGAAGCGATTGAGCTCGAAAAGCAGACCGAGCGCATCAAGACACAATGGGCGCAAGAGACGACGCAGCTGCAATCCGAGCTGCAGAGCAAGCAGCAGATTGTCGACGAGCTTGGCCAGCTCATCCAGGAGCTGCGCGACGAGATCGTGGCGCTCAAGTCAAAGCCGGCCGCCTACGCTGATTTTTGGATCCATCAGGTGCGCGTCGAGGAGCTCGAGGCGACGTCGAGGGAGCAAGCAGCCCAGATCGAGGCGGCCAACGCAAAGATCAACGAGCAGTCCGAGGAGCTCGGCAATTGCTTCAAGATCATTGGCACTCTTGAAGACGTCCAGAAGAAGGAACAGTCGGACCACGCGGCCGAGATCAGCAAACTCAAGGACACCATCTTCTCGCTCGAGACAACTATGTACATCCAAGAAAAGGAGCTGACGGACAAGACAACACAAATCGATGAGCTCAGAGCAGCGCTTGATGGCGCGTTGTCTGAGAACAAGTCTGTAAGCCTGAGCATGTTGGGATCCTCGAGTGCTTGGACTCTGCTGACCCTCGCGGCCAGCTTTACGACCAGCTTAGGACGCGTGAAGCCGATCTCAATGCGGCTGAGCAGACTGCCCGCGATTTACAAACAGAAAAGGCGAGCCTCGAAAATGACAACAAGGGCTTGCACGGCGAGCTCCAGGAGTTTGAGACGCAGTTCATCACACAGGGCGTTCAGCTGAAAAAGCTGCACGACGACTTGGCCGACCACGAGCAGCTCGCCGAAGCGCTTGGCGACACCTTGCGCGAGAACGAAGATCTCACTCGCGAAGTGCACCTGCTGCGCAACAGGCGTGCCGATGGCGCACTCGGCGCGGTGCTGCTCACGGCCAACTCAGGTTCCCAAACAGACGAGGTCGAGGCGTCTTTTGCTGCTGCGTCGCATGTGCTGGCTCCGGCGGCGGATATCGCGGGCATGGACGCCCAAGCAACCGAGGCGGCGCCAACGGCTGCTGCTGACATGCAAAGCGAGGCCAGCCGCGACATTGCCGAAGACGTGGAGATGTCTGTTGCCCAGACTGTGTGCAGCACGTCGTCCCAGACCGATGTCGAGTTTGAGAAGTGGGAGCGCGAGCTCAAGCTGCTGCGGTTCGCGCGCCACGTCATTGCGCAGAAGGTGGGACTTGGCAATGCTCATGGTCGCTATGGGCAAAGAGTCTTGCGCTGACCGCAGTTGGAATCCAACGCAGCTCAAAGAGGCAACTGCGAGCTTTATGTCGACACTTCGCGAGATCGAAGCGAGGAACGAAGTGGAGACAAGGTCAGCTTTGCTTGTTCTTGATCCGAGTGCCTTGGCAGCACGCTAACATGCGTTGCGAGCAGCAAGTGGAGGGAGACGTCGACGAGCCAAAAGGATTTGATTGAGAAGCTGATGGTCGGCGTCACCAAGACCACGCAGCGCGTCAAGGAGCTCGAGGCCCAGCTGCAGGCAGCCAACGAGGAATTGAAGAAGTTGCGCGAGCAGGAGCAGCAGGAATCCGATGAGGAGGTCGACGATGGCGATGCGGCAGACGCTGACGACGAGGCTGCCGCCGAAAGCAACGTGTCCGAGGACGATCTCGATGAGGAGCTTGTGGAGGACGAGGAGGAGCCGCAAGGACTGGCCGACTTTGACGATGACGAAGATGATGACGAAGACGACGGCGGCGACGACGGCGACGACTGCGATGACGGCGACGGCAACGCGTGACGTGACGCACACTTTATTCCTCGCCTGCGATCTCGATTCCCGCTTTCAGTTTATTTTCCGTAGCCTTCTCCAAAACCGACTGGCACCTGTGAGTGGCAGGCGAATCGTGATGCCAAGTAAAGCGCCACTTGCTGTGCCTTCGATGGCTGTGCTGGCTTTTTCGCGGCTGCTCAGCCGACCGTCTCCATGCGCTTGGGGACATACGACCCAAAGGAGCGCTCGGCCTTCCACTTGAGAAGAGACGCAAGGCCGTCTTGATCAACCACGGTTTCGAAGAACATGGCCATCTGGGCGTTGCCGCGAGAGATGCCCAGCTGCGTCTGAGCGGCACCAACACGCACCGCCGGCTGCGATAGCGCATCTGCACTGGTCCGCCGGAGCGCGGATGGTGTCCCAGCCTTCGATCGGTCGAGAGCAGGTGTGATCGTGCGCCGGCCCATGGAGGCGTCGAGAACTCCTGCGCCAGCGACCGATCGGCTCTCATCCGCAGCCAATGCGCCAGAGCCCATGTCCTCTCCGACGCCGTGCTCCTCGCGAGTGATCTCGGTCATGAGGCGAAAGTGCCGCTCAAAATACGTCACGGCAAGATCAAACTGGCCCATCTTGTTGAAGAGCATACCGAGCTGGTTGCATGCCTGTGACTCGGCGACCCGCTGGGTCGGGTCCGACTCTGCGATTGCGACAAACTGCTGCAAGTAGGATGCTGCGAGCTGCGGGTTTCCAGAGCTCTCGTAGCACGACGCGAGCGTTGCCTGTGCCCATCCCTCCTTGTTTTTGTCGTTCAGCGTCTTTGCCTTGGACACAAAGCTCTCCAGGTACTGCATGCGTCCATCAGACGGACCGTCAGCCAATCGCGGCTGTTTCGAACGACCAATGCGTTTTACCTTGATGGCGGTCTCGATCTGTCCAATCTCTTTGTTGGCCTTGCCGAGACGAAACTCGAGATCACAGATGCTACGCTCGTCGTGTGCTCCATGCTTGAGGTAGTCGAGGCACTGCGCATAGTGTGAAATGGCATCCGGATAGTTGCCGCTGTGCTCGAGCTGCGATCATCAGGAAGCGCGTGAGTGATGGTGGGGTGGACAAAATATGCGGCGGCTCAGCGGGCACTTGCGTTCTCGCCAATGGCAATGTGTGCCTTGACCAGATCCTGCGACGCGCGTAACTCGCCCTCGGCGTTGCCCCGATCAACGGCAATTGAACGGCTCCGCTCGAGGAAGCCAATGGCTTGATCTATTTGACCTGCACGGCATTCGCAGTCAGGGTTGGAGTCAAAGCCCAGCCAATGCATCGCGAGCGCTCACCTGCTTTCTCAAGCGCGAGACCAAGGTTGCGAGTCGCCTCAATCTCGGCTGCTGCGTTGTTTTGGATCCGAGACGCTGTATCGTGTGCCTCTTTGAAGTAAGCGATGGCCAGATCGAAGCTCTCGGAAGCAAGGAAGAAGTTTGCTAGGCTCTTCTTCGACTCGTAAATGGCCGATGCGTCGCCTGCGACGGAGCTGGTCAGCGAGCGTGCCAGCTCATTCCCAGCACCAGGTTGGTTCTCTGTGCTTACCGCTGCGCAGGCTATCCTCGGTCATTGTCAGAAGCTGCTTGAGTTTTTCGAGCATCCCGCTTGTGAACTCGATGCCGATCGTGTCCTCGACTGCCATGTGGAAAAAGTCGATAAACGAGTGGATATGGCCCTCGATGAGCAGCTCGATGCAGATGGTCTGCGTGAGCGGCATCTTGCGTCTGCGAAGTCCGAAGCATCAACTCTTGCAGCTCCATAGAAAGATAATCTTCTGGGCTCTTCATGTTTCTCACCGCTCGTCGCCGTCGTCCAGGTCAGGAGAGCCGCTGGCCGGATGGACGCCATTGGCACTCGCAACGACGAGCCCCAACTCCGCCAAGCCGCGCGCGGGCGTGTGGGCGAGCGTCGACTGCCGCCCACTCGCGGGTGGGATTAGGGGAAGGAAAGGCCCCTTTTGCTCAGACTGCGCTGCATTTCCGCCCGCCTTGCCCATGGCTCGATCTACTCAAGCGTGTGTTGTGCCTTGGCGACGAGGTGAAACGACACAAGGCGACACCGATCGCGGATTAGCGCGTGTCACGCCGCCTGATTTTCTGCTGACTTGCTGCGCGACTCTGCGAGATGGCCGAGCCGGTGCGTCGCGCCTGTGCCCCCGTGTGTGGCCCGTGTGCCGTGTGCTGGCAGCAGCGCATGCATCGCCGTGAACACGTTGGCTGCCTAGCGGGTACACTAAGCTCGCTCGGCCTGCGCGCTTGCCGCCGGCGCCAGTCAGCGTCGCTCGCCAGAACCACCGCCCCAGCGAAGTTGGTGTGCGCGGCGTTCAGCAGCGACGCACGTCTCCGGCTGCCCTGCTCTCCGCCTGCTCAGGCGCACCTGCCGCACCTGCCAAAAGCACGCGCTTGGAGTGCGCTGTCGATGCACCGCTGCCGTTCCCGCCGCGTGCTGACCCACTCTTACCTTGATGCGACGTTTGGCCGCGCTCGGCTGCGCCGTCGGTGTCGCCGCATCACGCTGTGCGGTTCGCCTGCGTCCGTCGTTCATGCCGTCTCGTGTCCGGCTGCTCGTTTGCCGTGGACTGGCCACTTGCGGCTCCGCTGCCTGCTGCCCGCTGCACATGCCCCGTGCGCTGACGACGTCCATTTTTTGGTTTGGCGTTGATGCCACTGACCGACTGCGTTATGGCTGACGGACCGCCTGGCTGACGGCTGGCTGCTGACCCGACTGACCGTCTGGCCGCTGACCCGCTGACTGATTGTATGAGACAGGAGTTGTCGCAGGAGCAACCGCAGGAGCCCAACGGAGAGCAGCGGTCTGCGTCGGCTGCGCCGTCGTCGGCTGCTGGTGCCGCGGCGGACTCATATGCCCAGTACGATCCCAGATATGACCCCAGATACGCCGTGCCCCGCGATCCACGAGACCCTCGAGATGCCCGCGACCCTCGAGATGCTCGGGAACTCCGCGAACCACGCGAACCACGCGACCCCAGAGAAAGAGATCCTCGAGATCCTCGAGACTCGTTTGACCCTCGAGACCCACGAGACATGCGCGACCTCCGTGACACTCGCTTGGACGACCTCGATCCGCGCTTGGACGCACTCGACCCGCGTCTTGATCCGCGCCTCGATCCGCGCCTTGACGCCCGCCTCGACCCGCGTTTGGATCCGCGCCTTGACCCGCGCCTCAGCTCCCGCGACGAGATGCTCGATGACCTGCGTGGCGACTCCCTCATGAGCGCGACGCTTGATGACCCGCGTCTTGACCCCCGCCTCGATCCCCGCATCGACCCGCGCGACGACCCACGTCTTGATCCTCGCCTCGACCCGCGCCTCGACCCACGTCTTGACCCGCGCTTCGATCCCCGCCTCGATCCCCGCCTCGATCCCCGCCTCGACTCGCGACTTGGCCCACGCTTAGATCCGCGCATTGATCCACGGCTTGATCCGCGTCTCGATCCCCGCCTTGATCCCCGCCTTGATCCGCATTTGGACCCGCGGCTCGATCGCAGACTCGACTCCCACCACCGCGGCTATTCGGACGACTACCGCGACTCGCGCAGCCACTACCAAGACTACGATATGTATGAGCGCGAGCAGTACGCTCAGCGCGTTTACGCCGAGCAGGCGCGTGCTGCGGCCGATTATGCGTATGACCGCCACTCGCATCGTCTGCATCACCGGTCCCGCCATCTGCTTCCGTCGCATTCGCTGGGGCACACGCACATGTACGATGATCGCATCCTCATGAGCGCATACTATGAGGACGAGGCCGAGGGCCGCTCGCGCCGCCGTTCTGCACGCAGCTCGCGGCGATCAGAATCGCGCTCGCCCTCAAGGTCGCGGTCGCGCTCTCGCTCGCGTGAGCGACGCAAGTCCGGCCGCCGTTCAGAGCGCGGCCGCCGCTCAAAGGCAAGTTCGCGGTCGAGCGGCTCGCGGTCCCGATCGCGTTCGCGCTCCGAGTCGCGCTCCAAATCACGGTCTCGCTCGCGCACTCGCAAGCATCGATCGGACGACAGATCTCCATCGCGCAAGTCCCGCCGCGTTGCATCGCGCTCGCCCCCGCCTCCCTCTCGCGCAGGCCCGCGGCGGCCAGGGATAGTCGCGCCAGCGGCTGCTCGCCCGCACTCGGCAAAAGACAGGTGGGCGAGACTTGCACTCCCCATGAATGTTGTCGAAGATTTCGCGCTGCAGGCTCCGGCTGCTGCCTGTGCATGCCAGCCAGGCGATCGTGCGGCTCCTCGGCTGGAGGCTTGTCTATTCTCAGCCCTCACTCCCGTGGACTTGGTTGGCATATGGCGCCAATATCTCGCGTCCGGCGCGGATGGACGCCGAGACGAGCCCGTGTCTCTTGCGTCTGGACACTGCCAGATGCACTCATTCTCACACGCTGTTGTGGCACGCAGGCGAACGCTGACAGATACAATTTTACCGGATCTTCTCACACATCGCTCACCTTCTCCTTCTCTAACCAAACCCATGGCTATGCCGCCTTCCTAACCTGACGGACACATCACCCTGCCTTGCTGCGCGCAAACTGACTCTTTGGCTCCGCTTGACAGAATCGTCGAGGAATCTGCGCAGGACACGATCGAGCGCGATCGCCGCACAGTCTTTTGCACACAGTTTGCCGCACGGCTCGAAACCAAAGAGCTTGCCAACTTTTTTGAGCCTTGCGGCAAGGTCCGTGACGTGCGCATGGTCGTGGACAAGGTGTCGGGGCGCTCCAAAGGGTATGCTGGCTGCCGCGCGCCAGGTCTGCCATCACAGCTGCTGATTCGTCGAGCGCTGGGTCGCTGGTGCATTAGCATTGCATACGTCGAATTTTATGAGGTCGAGGCCGTCGCGAAGGCGATTGCCTTGACTGGCCAGAAGCTCCTTGGCATCCCGATCATTGTGCAGCCGACCGATGCCGAGCGCAACCGCGTCGCGCAGGCCAAGAGTGACAAGTGAGGCTCAGCTTGAGGTGGTTGCGTAGCCCGTCTTGCTGACGAGCAGCGGCTCGCGCACTTTTTTGCAGAGTGCCAGACGGCTACACGAGGATCTTTGTGGGCTCTCTCCCGTTCGAGCTGAGCGAGGAGGGCCTTCGTTCGCTCTTTGAGCCGTTTGGGCCGATCGAGTCCGTGTCGCTGCAGGTCAACCCGGACACGATGCAGTCCAAGGGATTTGGCCACGTCCAGTGAGTGTTTATGCCGCTGCCTTGGCTGCAAACAACCGTGATCAGATGGCTGACGGCGACTGGCGGCCACAGGTTCAAGCAGGCTGCCCACGCGCGCGCGGCCATGGACAGGATGAATGGTCACAAGTACATGGGCAGAGTGGTGCGTTCTCGCGCGAGGCGCTTGCGTGGTGGCTGAAATTTCATGGGCTAATACAGACCTTGCGCAACCACGCTGCTCCCGGCCGGATGATGCAGCTCCGAGTCCAGCTCATGTCGGACAAAACTGGCATCGGCGGTTTGGGCGGCGCGCCTGAAGCCTCCGGCACCGTCAACTTTGACGACAGCGAGCTTGAAGGGGTGTCGATGAACTCGATGTCGCGCACGGAGCTGATGCTCAAGCTTGCACGAAACGACTCGCAGCTGATTGGCGCGACGGTCAAGCCCGCGGCGTAAGTGGGGATGGCCGCCGAATGAGTGCGATGGCAAGTGCGCCGCGTCGTCGGGGCTGACTTGGATTGCATGCAGCCCTGCTGTTGTCCGGATGCCTGCAATCGAGACCCGGTGCGTGCTGCTCAAGAACATGTTCAATCCCGAAAAGTAAGATCTGGATCCTGCATGTGACGCTGCGTCGGCCCTGGTTCTGACGCGAGAGGATGCCTGCAGCGAGACCGAGCCGACGTGGGTCAAGGAAATTGAGGAGGAAGTGCGGGAAGAGTGCAGCAAGTTCGGCTCGATCGTGCATGTGGCAGTCGACCCCGAGTCCAGAGGTTTTGTGTATCTCAAGTTTGAGACGCTGCGGGCTGCTCAGGCGGCCGTCAGGGCCTTGAACGGGCGGTTCTTTGCCGGCGCACAGATCGAGGCGCTGCACATGCCTGACCAGATCTACGACGCGCAGCATCCGAGCGCGGCTGGGTTGTGAGTTTGGGTTCGAATGAAGTCATTGCGGCTGGATCGGAGGATGAACTGATCTGGGCTGCGACCTTGGCGCGGCCCGATCAGGTCCATGACTATGGCGGCCAGCAGCGCTGCTTGGATGCTCACTGGCTGCGCCCCCCCCCCACAGCAGCTCGGCGCGGAGACGCTTGCGAGCCTCGCGATCTGAGCCGGCGGCCTGGGCATCGAGATCGCTGGGCGGCACCAGCTCCCGGTGGATGCGGCGGTTTCTGGCCCTGTGGCTTTGGCTCAAAGAGGTGCCCCGAGCCTTTGCGGGACACCATCCTCCAGCGATGACGACTCAGACGGCGGCGGCAGCGCCCGCCGGCACCGCTGTCCTGGGCGGTGCCGGCGCCGCGGCGCCCACACCGACACAGACGGAAACCGACACCGCCGCAGCAGCCGCAGCAGGCGGCGGCAGCGCCGCGCATGCAAGGCGATACACGCTCGAGTTCATGTTGTCGCTGCGCAACAGCCCGCTGGTGCAGCGCCCGCCGGACATGCCGACGATGGACGAGCTTGGGTGCGCGCCGGGCCCCTCTCCATCCCCTGTGTCGCCCATGCACCGCCCCCGCCCCCTCGCGCGCCGCGAACGTCGGCTGCCGCCCGCTGCTGCCCGCGCCGCCACCCTGGCCCGAGCCGAAGCTCGCGGCACCCACATGCCTCACCGGCCCACCACCCGGAGACCGCGCCTGCCGCGGCCGCAGGCGCGGGCGTGGGCGCAGCCGCAGCGGTGGCCGGCGCGGCCCGCGGGCGAGAGCGCAGCCGCTGCCGCAGCCGCCGCATCCGCCGCTGACGTGCGATGGGCCGCAGGTTCTCGCGCCGGCAGCCAGCACGTCGCAAGCAGGACGAGGGGCCTGCCGGTGCGTTGCTGCCCACTGGCCCACCCGCCCGCCTGCGCGCTGCTCACGCCCCCGTGCATCGGCGCGGCCCGCCTGCTCCAGAAGAAGGCTCTGCCGCGACCGCCGCCGGCTCGACCGCACCGCCCGCACCACCCTCCGCCAACGCCCGCACGCCCAGCGCGGCCGATGCGCCGCCCGCTGCCGCGAGGGCGCGGGGCGAGCGCAACCCCGCACGCCGCGGAGACCCGTCCGGCCTTGGCGCGCCATCGCAACAGCGACAATGCAAGTCGATTCCCACCGGTGCACGCCGGCGCCTTGCCAGCGACCGCCGCTCTGCCTGCTGACGCCGATCGGCCCGTCTGCCTGCGCCTTCCCAGCCGGCTCCAAGTCCGAGCCCGAGTGGATGACGTTTACGGCCGACAAGCCGCTCGGCGACGAACCCGCCGCCGACGGCACCGACCAGATGGATGAGATCCAAAAGTTCAAGGCCATGATGCGCAAGCAGGAGCAAGCCCGCGGCCAAAACGGCCGCCCAGCACCAACCGCGGCTCCGGCCAAGCCGCACACCCCGCCCTCGGACGTTCTGGGGGCGGATCTGGCCGACAGCGCCACGCCAGAGTCGGCCGTGCCCGACGCATCGTCTCAGCCACAAGGCGTCTCGTATGGCCTTGCCCCTGACGCCGCCCGCATGTTATACGCAGACGACGCCGCCATCAGCCGCGCCGGCTCGCTCACCAAGCGTCGCTCACGGTTCGAGCGCCTCTTTGAGGACGAGCAGTCGGGCGCGGCCTCCGCTCCGCCGTCCTCAGCCGCCAGTGCCACCTCGCCGCCCGGTCTGAGTGCCGGCGGTCGTGCACCTGCCGCAGTGCCACCGCTCAACGGCAACGGCGTCGACGCCCTCCTGTCGCTCATGGCTGCGCAGCCCTCGCAGCCGCGTATGCCGCAGCAGCCTCCCGGCGCCATGTCGGAGCAGGACGTCCTGAAGCTCATGATGGCCCAGAAGGGATCTCGCGCCGCCGACGCTCGACCGCTGGATGCCGCGGCATCTGCGGGTAGGCCGCAGCTTGAGGTGCCGCCCACCTCGGCCTCGCCTGCATGGATGGCGCTCCTGTCAACGGTTGCGCCGGTCTCGCAAGGCGCGCCAATGCCCCAGCCGCCACCCCCGCCTCCTGGCGTCGCCATCTCAGAGACGGAAGCCCTCGAACGCATGGGTGTTCGTGTGCCTGCATCGGCGTGGCGCAAGTCAACGGCCGAGGAGGACCGTCGGGGCATGGACCGCATCATGGCTGCACTAGCCGGTGCGCAGATCTCGGCGCAGCATCCGACACCACCGCTGCAGCCACAGCCTTCGGCTGAATTGCATGCTGAGATTGCCTCGCACTCTGTGCCAGACCAGCCCGCGGCGCAGCGGCCTGCTGGACCCACCTCCAGAAAGTCAGAGGAGAGGCTGAAGATGCAGTCAGACCGCATCCTGACTCAGATGCAGACCCCGCCGCCTCTGCAAGCGCAGCAACTTCAACAATCAGAGCAGTCACGGCTCGCGCAACAACCGCAACAACAACAGCGGCCGCAGACTTTGCCGCCCACTTTGCCACAAGCGCATCCCATCCAGCAGCTGCCGTCTGCCTCACGGCAGCCCTCATCACAGGCATTAGGCGCTCGCCACCAGCAGCAGCAGCCGTCGCCCCAAACTGCACAGCCGACGCAGGCAGCCATGCAGTTTTCGGCCCAGCAGCATCTCCCGAACAACTCATCAGCGGGGGCTTTTGTCGTGCACCAAATGCCGCCGCCACCGCAGATGCAGGAACCGCCTTTTGGCCTCGCTGGAGTAATGCGTGGCCAACCCGACATGAACCCTGGCCAGAGTAAGCCGCGCACGCTTTTGTTGCGTGCGTCCATGTGCCTGGACCGCTCACGTCGCGATCGGCGCGCGCAGCTCCGCACAACGCTCCTGGGATGCGCGATATGACGCTCCCGCCAATGGCACCGCTTTCGGTGCCGCTCATGCCCGACATGCCCGCTCTGGCGAGAGACATGCATGCCCTGCACGATGGCCGGCATCCCCAGCTCGTCCCTCAGCAGCCGCAGCAGCTGCGACGGCAGCCTCTGCCGCAGGACGTGCAGCAGCCGGTGTTCCCCGGCTTTGGTGTTCAGATGCCCATGCCAGGCCAGCCGCCGCTGTTCATGCCCGGAATGATGCCGATGGCCGGGCCGCCGATGCCTCCCATGCTCGGCCATCCGGGCATGCCGCCGATGCCGCACCCGATGGACAAGCCCATGATGGGGCCCTTGTTCGGCCCGCATTCCATTGGCGTGTTTGGGTTCGATCCGTCGGCGCACCTGTCGATGCCTCCGGGGATGTTTGCACCGCCGCCACCGCCGCACATCCTTGCCGCCCAGCTGGGCGTCGAGCAGCACGGGCTGCATCCGATGCACCACGGCTTGCCGCCGCACCCGCAGCCGTTGCAGCATCCGATTCCGCCCCTGGAGCGCCGCTGATGACCGTCGTCGCCGCCTCGTTGTTCGCAGATGGCATCTTTTCCTTTGAGCAGCGGTGTCTGCCTACTTTGACATCGACGGCGTCGGAAAAGATATGCGTTCTTCGATTGATGCTGACGGCGACGGTGGCGACGGTGGCGATGTCCGCTGCAGATTGGATGAGAGCGGCGACGACGGCGGGGTGAAGCACGCCAGCATCGACGAGCAAGCGTTTGGGGGAGGAGACTGTCTTGGCGGCGGACAGCCCGGTGGTAATGCCTTGTCCTGCCTCTGATGCTGAACTGTGTCGAGCGCACGCAATGAAGCCGTCGATCCTGGCTAGCACGTGGACCTGCTGCGACCGAGGCCTCGTCGCACGCCCTTTCCCCTGTTGTCGCTCGCGATGCAGCACAACACCGAGATGGCTGCCTCATGGCCCGCCAAGCGAGCCCATCTCACCAGCGACTCGCAAGCGAGTCTTGCCGACGATGCAGATGCCCCTGCCGCCGCGTGGGACGCCAAGGCCGCTGTGCTTGCCCGGCCGGCGCTGCCTCGAGTCGCCGCCGGCCTCGACGTTGACCTCGATGCATCCGACATCACTGATGCGCTGCATACCCTTGGTGGCGAGGCCGATGCCGCAAAGGCCCCGGCCGTCGGCCTCAACGCCGCCAAGACGCACGCCACCGTAGGCGACGCCGGCCCTAGGGACTCGTCGCTGACGCTGCTGCCGTCGGTCGAGCCGACGCCCCGCACGTCGCAGTGGGCGAGCGAGTCCGTGCCATCGCAGCCTGGCGCATCGGATGCATCCGCCGCCAACACGTCGGCCGCGATCGCGTCCGCCGACAACGATTCCGGCCCGTTCGACCAGCGTGCTGGCGACGCCGCCGATGCCAAGCAAGACCATGCTTCGCGGGCCTGCGTCTCGCTCGCAGCTGTGGGTCTACACGAGCCGCTGCAGTCGGGTGTCGAGCCGCTTGGACACTCGGCGTCCATCCCGCGTGCGTTGGCGTCCTTTGCTGGCGATCTGTCCGCATCATCATCGGCATACGACGCGTCGCATGAGCCGCTCGACGGGACGGCTGCGAGCGCAGCCTGCTCGCCCAGGCCGTGCCCGCCGTCCAAGAAGATCAATCTGGCCGTCGCCAAGCGGCTTGCGGTGCATCTGCTGAACCTGCGCCTGTCTGACGCCGACGCGACGCTCGGCGGGCTGCCCGCCATCTCGAGCGCCACATGCCCCGACTCGCACCGCGAGGCCGCATCGCACGTGTACGCGCAGGTCCACGGCGCAATCGCCTCGGCGATTGCAACGGCGCAGCACCGCCGCGACGCAGCGGCCACCGAGCACCTCCTTGCTGTGCTGCACGATGTCTTTCAGTTCATGGCCACGCGCGGGCTTGTGCTGCCGCACGCGCTGACGCTCAAGACCGCCGACTTGATGCGGCACTCGGCGTTCCTGGCGCGCGCGGTGGCCTCGGTGCTGTCGCACATCCCAAAACCAGAGTGGGACGAACGGTGCCACGACTGGGCCCTGACGAGCTACATCCTCTCGCTGCCGCCGCGCGTCGTGGCCGCCGAGTCGCGCATCGCGTCGTGCGTGTACGAGTTGCTCGCGCGGTCGTTTGTCAGCCCCAAGAAGATTGAGAACGAGGTCACGGCCATGGTGCGCGCCGTGGCCGAGACCGAGACGATGCCCGACGGCTCGCCGCTGCCGCCGCAGACGCGCACCAAGCTGCTCCGCTGGACGCGTCTGCGCCTGCGGTTCGAGGAGACCTGGCGGTGGTACGTGCGCGTGCTCGACGTCTCGGATTGGTCGTCGCCAGCGCTCTCGATGGACTTGATGCTCGTCAAGACCAACGCTGTTGAGCTGCTCAACTCGATCATGATCCTCGCGCGCGTGTACGGCGAATTCCAGTATGCGTGGTTCCAGTTTGAGACGGCGCCTGTGGGGCTGCTTGATATGGACGCGTTTGTGACGACCATGGCCGTGTGCCGCGAGGCATACAACGAGTGCATCGACGATGCCGACGCGAGGAGCGTGTGGGAAGCGCGCGCGTGGGTCGTCTACGGCAAGTCGCTCGAGACCAAGCGTCACACGCCGACGCTCTACGCGCCGTTCATGCTCGAGGTTTGTCTGCCTCGCCTTGGTTCTTGCATCTCTATTGTCGGCGAGCTGACACGGGAAGACGCCAAAAGCTCGTTGGCCTCGTCACGAGTATCGAGGACCTGTCCGTCCGGTTCACGCACCTCGACCGCATCTACCGCGACATGCAGAGCGACTGCCGCCCAGACTTTTTCCCGATCGGCGAGCCACTCGTGCGCGCGCTGGTGCAGCAGTGCTGGGACCATGTTGCCCTGCACGTCCGGCTGCCGGAATGGCGCGCCGTGTTCCAACGCATCTTTGAGATCTACGGGCTGCGGCGTCTGCAGGACGACCGCGCGCGCCAGATGCTGAAGCATGCGCTCGCGCTTGCGGGACCTGACGAGGCCGCGGCGGTCGCCAAGCGCCTGCGCGAGGTGCGCCGTCCGTTCTTGTCACCCGAGACGCTTGTGATGCTGCTGCAGGTGTGCACGGTCTCGGGCAGCCTCGACGAGTTCCAGCGGCTCAACCGCGATCTGCACGAGCGCAAGAGCCGCGCGTCGAGCGTCGCAGAGGGAGAGACGATGCGCAGGTCGGGATCCAGCCTCGAGAGCGGCAGCGACGACGAAGACGCCGACGAGTACGCGGCCCGCGTCAAGAAGGGCTTTGCGGACTACCTCAGCAACTACATCATCTCGACCGGCGGCGGTGTGCTGCCGCAGCCTGGGCCAAGCGAGGTGGCTGATGCCGGGCGTCCGCTGACGCACAGCAGGACGTCGTCGCTGTCGCTCAAGTCCAAGAACAAGACGCCTGCCAGCGACAAGCGCCACGGCGATCTGCCCGCGAGCCTGGGCACTGCGAGCGCATACGGATACGAGTGGACCGACAAGGTCGTATCACACCTCGTCGAGCCCGTCGAGCTTGCGCTGATCGATACGCTCGGGCTGTGAGCCGGCAGGCGGGCTGTGCGCAGTGGCCGCAGTGTGCCATGCTGGCGCGCCGTGACTCGAGCTGCGGGGGGAGGTCTCGTGTGGCGTCGCACGTCAGCCCATAAAACGTCGTTGCGTGTCATGGTGATGTTTCCCCAGATCTCGCTCACCTGCCGCCTCGCCGCACCGTCCATCCGTCCGCCGTCCGCCCACGAGTCGCCCACTCCCGAGAAAGACACCATGAGCGCCGCCCCGTCTGTCGCCACCGAGCCGCGCGCCGGGCCGCTGCAGCGCAAGCCCACGCTGCCGCACACGCCCATGTCGATGGCCGCCCCGTTCTCGTGGCCCGTGCCCATCCTTCCGCACAAAGCCGCCGAGCGCGAGCGAGCGAGCGCCACGAACGGACGCAGCAGCAGCAACCAAGGCGACGACGACGACATCGACTATCTCAAGCTCATCCTCAACGCGCGCGTGTACGATGTGGCCAACGAGACGCCGCTGACGTTCGCCAACAAGGTGCGAGCGCCGGCAGCAGAGCTGCCAGATGTGATGGCGACCAACTCCCCTCCCCACCGCGCGAGCAAACAAAACTCACGCAACGCACCGTGGCAGCTCTCGACCCGCCTCAAGAACAATATCCACCTGAAGCGCGAGGACCTGCAGCCCATCTTCTCGTTCAAGTGCCGCGGCGCTTACAACAAGATGTTCCAGCTCACGCCGGCCGAGCGCGCCAACGGCGTGTGCGCCGTGAGCGCAGGAAACCACGCGCAAGGCGTCGCGCTGGCCGCCAGCAAGCTCGGGATCCAGGCGACCATTGTCATGCCCACGTTCGCCCCCGAGATCAAGGTCGAGAACGTGCGCCGGCTTGGCGCCAAGGTCGTGCTCTTTGGCCGCGACTTTGACGAGGCCAAGAAAGAGTGCGCTAGGCTGTCCAAGGAGCAGGGGCTGACGTTTGTGCCGCCGTTTGATGGTGCGGGCAGTCACGCTGCCCATGTGCCTCGGTCGCGGCTTGGCGCTGATATGACCTGCCTTGGCGGCGACAGATCCATATGTGATTGCCGGCCAGGGCACGGTCGGCGTCGAGATTCTTCGGCAGATCCGCCAGGACAGACTGGACGCCATCTTTGTGTGCTGCGGCGGTGGAGGCCTGATCGCGGGCATCGCGGCGTGGGTGGATCTTTCTCGAAACACCAATCCAGCCATTTGGAAGAGCTGCAGCTGACGCCGAGCTCTTCTCGCTGCCCGAGATAGTTACGTCAAGCGCATCCGCCCCGAAGTCAAGGTTATTGGCGTCAACACGGTCGACTCGGACGGCATGTACCAGTCGCTTCTCCAGGGAAAGCCAGTCGAGATCAAAGAAGCTGGTTTGTTCTCTGACGGCACGTCGGTGCGGCTTCCCGGCACCGAGTGCGTGCGGATCTGCCGCGACCTCGTGGACGACATGGTGCTCGTGACCAACGACGAGATCTGCGCGGCCATCAAGGACGCGTTCGACGACACGCGGTCGATCCTCGAGCCGGCTGGCGCGCTGGCGGTTGCGGGGCTCAAGCGCTTCCTGGCGACCAACAGCGACATCCGCGACGGCGTGTTTGTCGCCGTGACGTCGGGCGCCAACATGAACTTTGACCGCCTGCGGTTTGTTGCCGAGCGCGCCAAGATCGGGCAGGGCACCGAAGCCATGATGTCCGTGCTCGTGCCCGAGACACCGGGCACGCTGCGCGAGCTGCACCAGCTCATCTGCCCGCGATTTGTCACGGAGCTCGCGTACCGCTTCAGCGACCCCAAGAGCGCGCATGTGCTCGTTGCGTTTGATGTCGCGGACCGCCCCACCGAGGTCGCTGCGCTGCGCGACGCCATCATCGCCAAGGGGCCTGGCTGGGACGCGATTGATATTAGCGAGAACGAGATGGCCAAGACGCACGGCCGCTTCCTTGCCGGCGGCCGCAGCAGCACAGTGTCCGACGAGATGCTGTACCGCTTCCGGTTCCCTGACCGGCCCGGCTCGCTGCTCAAGTTCATGGACCTGCTGGAAAGCGGCAAGTACAACGTCAGTCTGTTCCACTGTGAGTTTAGGATATGCCGCGTGCAGCGAGGCGCAGCGCGATCGCAGTGCAGCCGGCTGACGATCGGCGGCAGACCGCAACAACGGCGCGGACCTCGGCCGAGTGCTCGCGGGACTGCAAGTTCCGCCCGAAAGCAAGGCGTCCTTCTCGACATTTGTCGACGAGATGCGCAAGGCCGGATACGTCGAGATTGTCGAAGAGACCGACAACCCAGTGTACCGCCACTTTCTGATCTGATCAAGGACGGCAGCAGTCTGTTCTTGTTCTCGGCAGCACAACAAACAAAGCTCGGACAAGAAAACAAATATGCGGGTTGATTAAATACTCTCACCCATGTGGGCGAGCGATGGGACGCAGATGCCGTGCAAGGGTGGATATGGCAATGGAGAAGGCGAGATCGACAGACCGCGATCAGACCGGCCGGGGGATCCCCGCGTCGCCGCGGTCAGAGAAGCAAGCTAGAAAGTCCCTGACAGAGAAGCGAAGAAGGTCCTTTCTGCCCGACTTGTGCGGCGCGTCGACGGCAACAAAGACGGACGTCTGGTCGGCCGCGGCCGAGGGATCTCCGCCTGCTGGCTCTGCAAACGCAATGCCCTCCTGGCCGCGGATCTCAAACGCAAAGGCGCCCGAGCCGTCAATGTTTGTTCGCGAGTCAGCAAGGACCTGCAGCGGCGGGAGCTGCGACGGAATCACTGGCGAGGTCCCGCCGCTGGCCCGCCGCCGCCGCTGCAGACCGGGGTCCGACGGCGCGCGGGAAGCGCCAAAGTCGAGCATGCGGTTGATGGCGGCGTGCATCTCGTCGAGCGAGACGACGTGCAGTGTCTTTGGCTTGTCAAACAGCATAAAGATGCGCGAGCGCCAGAGCGTGAGCGCCGAAAGGTCGTTTGCGGGTGCGCCGGGCAGGTGGGCCGTGCCGAGCAGCTCGAGCGACATGGGTCCCGAGGCGGGATCTCCGTCGATGGTGACCTCGAACACAAACAGGCGGGCGTCCTGCTGCCGGCCGACGATGAAGTAGCCCAGGCGCTGCCCCTGCTTTCCCGAGCCTGCTCGTGCGCTGCCGCTTGTAGTTTTCAGCGGCGGGATGAACAGCAGCGACTCGAGGCCCTGGTTGTCGGCCTCGCCGTCCAAGGGCGGGTCGCGGTCCATTGCGGCCCGCAGCGGCATCTCGGCGACAACAGTCTGCGACGGGAGATGCAGCTCAAGGATGGCCGGGGGCGACTCGACGCCCAGATAGACGTGGTCGGGCCTGTGGCAGCCAGCGTCAGCGGGCCTGGCGAGGCCGTCTCTGAGGTGGGGG
>JADGIZ010000053.1:0-33923 GCA_027604665.1 Polyrhizophydium stewartii | reverse complement strand
GGGCACGGGTGGGGCCCTCACCTTGCCGTGGAAGTCGCTCGAGCGGGTGACATGGGCATCGACGAACTGGTCGAGGTTCCACGTCGTCGGGTTGCTGCTGCCGCGCGGGCGGTGCTTGAGGGCGTCGATGGCGCGCAGGTACGCCTGGCGGTCCGACTCGGACAGCTGGCGGAACTCGCGGCGCACGGCGGGGCTGCCGCACTGGGCGGCGACGTCGCCGGCGAGGGCGACGAGCACGACGGCCGCGAGCGAGACGATCATTCTAGTTGTGGCTGCGGCAAAGACAGGGCGGCGGCGCGGGTCCCCAAGGCAGAGCCGCACATATGCACGCGCATGGCCGCAGCGTGCACCCCCATAACCAAGGCCCATTCCCCACACCTCCCGTGCTTTCCCTCGCACGCTGCACGCCGCCCCGCTCGGACCTTGTGTTGCGCACTTCATTTGGAGAAAACACCGCCCATGCCCGCGGCCCGGCCCCGCTCTGCCCCCTGCCGGCTGCAGGCGCAAGGCGCTCAACGGCAGCCGACGCCTACTTCCTCGACCCCCGTGATCCTCGCGAGCCCGACGAGTTGAGGCTGGTTTGGGACCTCGTCTTGGTCGGAATGGGTGCATCGACCTTGATCTTGCGAATCACCTCGACAATGCTCGAACTGCGCTGCAGCTCGCCCTGCTTCTCGGGGTCGCCGCCTCTGTGCTGGCCACCGTAGTTGTGCGGAGCCGCCTCGGCGTCTTCGGCCGTCTTTTGGATGCGTGCGTGGTGGTTATGTGTCGAGTGGATGCTCTTTGCCTTGACGCTGTTCCGGCCGCCCGTCTCGAGGTCGCGCTCATCCTCGACGCGGCCGTAGTTCTTGCGCGAGGCAGAGGCGTGGTAGATCTTGGATATGACTCGAGCAATGAAAACCGCGGGAAGGTTGAAGAGCGACAGCACAATGCACACGAGCCACTCGCGCGGGTCGAGGTGAGTTGCGTTGAACAGCGTGTATCCGACGGTGATGGCAAGGACTTGCACGGCCATGATGATAAAAAGGATCATCAAGAAAAGGCGGTTGCGGAAAAAGCCCGCGAACAAGTTGAGCTCTCCGTTGAGCTGGCGCGCGCACATCAGGTTGGTGATCTGCAGGCAAATGAACGTCGTGAACACAATGGTCCGCGCGCGCTTGGACGGCGAGCCAGACAGATCTTCCGTGCCGTGGAAGCTGGTGTCTGCGGACACCCAGTCGTCGACTTTGAACATGACGACCACGAGGATGGCCACCTGCAGCACCGTCTGGATCGCAATATACTCGGCCATCAGCGGCGAAACAATGCTGTGGTTGCGGCGCTGCGGGGGCTGGTCGAGAATGTCGTCGTCGGGGTCGTCCGACGCGAGAGCAAGCGCACCAAACGAGTCCATGATCAGGTTGACCCAGAGCAGCTGCACCGTGCTGAATGGCGATTGGCCAAACACGATCGAGCCAACAAACGTGATGATAATGGCTGCCAGATTGATGCCGAGCTGGAACTGTAGAAACTTGCGAATCGTGTTGAGCACGTTGCGACCCCAACGAATAGCCTGGACGATGGAGGCAAAGTTGTCATCGAGAAGGACAATATCCGAGGCGTTGAGCGCAATCTGCGTGCCCGAGATGCCCATCGAAAACCCGACATCGGCCTCCTTGAGCGCCGGTGCGTCGTTTGTGCCGTCGCCGGTAACTGCGACAACCTCGCCTTGTGCGCGAAGCAGCGAAACAAGCTCGTACTTGTCGTTTGGCGAACAGCGAGCGAGCACCTTGTTTACGTGCCGACAACGCAGCGATAACGTGGCCAAAAGGTCAGCATTTTGAAAGCGCAATCGCTAAAAATGGCGAGTCCTGCTCTTACTTGCAGTCTCGGGAGAATGTCAATCCTCTCCTCTTCGCTCATCGCGCGGAATGCAGGACCTTCAAGCGCAATGCCGTCGCCATGGAAGATGTTGCACTCCTTGGCGATCTTGGTGGCCGTCAGGATGTTGTCGCCTGTGACCATGCGAATAACCAAGCCCGCACGCTGACATTCACTGACGGCCGCGGGGATCTCTCTGCGAATGGGGTCTTTGATCGCCATGAGCGCCAAAAACACAAGATCGTGCTCAGGATCTTCCTCCTGCTTCGCCGCTTCCACATCCTCGACATCGCGGAACGCAAGCGCAAACGTGCGCAGGCCCTCCGACGCCCAAGCCTTGATCGTCTTTTGGATCAAGGCAATGTCGTGCTGCTTGATCGGCACCGGCGACATGGTCGACGTGTCGAGGATACTTGTGCAGAGACCCAGAATGATTTCCGACGCACCCTTGGTGTAGATGCGGTGGATGTTGAGATCCGGAATGCGCACCAGGGTGGACATGCGTTTTCGCTCGGCCGAGAACGACCACACGCCATTCTCGACGATGCGGATCCGCTCTCGCACTTGGCGGTAGTTGACACCAAGCTTGCGCGCCAGCATGAGTAGCGCGCCTTCGGTCGCCGAGCCCACGAACGCAGGCTGCACAGAGCCATCGTCGAGCTGGTCCTCATTCTTGATGAAGCACGTGGAGTTGACGCTGATGCCCTCGCAGATGATGGCCTTGAGCGGGCCGTTGAACGTCTTGGGCGAGAATGGGATCGAGTCCTTGTCGCCCGAGCCCTCGCCTTTGTAGATGTGGTCGCCGATGAGCACTCGCACGACAGACATCCTGTTGTAGGTAAGCGTGCCAGTCTTGTCGGTGCAGACGGTTGTCGCCTGCCCCATGGTCTCGGATGCGTCGAGGTGCCGCACAAAGCACTTATCGCGCATCATTTTGAACATCGACAGTGATAAGGCCAGGGTGACGGCCAAGGGAAGGCCCTCGGGCACGGCCACGACAATGATCGTAATAGCAACGACAAAGTCCTCGACAATGGCCTGCACCCGCGCAATTGTTGTTGTTGCAGAGTTGGAAGCGCCAGAGTCCGAGCAGGAGCTGAGAGCCACGGGCGAGTTGTTGACGAGCGAAACGGCCCAACGGATCGCCAGCCCAAGGAAAGTGATGATACCCGCAGCGACGCCGATCTTGCCGATGTATATGGCGACAACCTTGAGCTTCGCCTGCAGCGGCGTTTCCTCGTTCTGCGCTTCGTTAAGGATCTCTTGAATCTTGCCGCCGCTCGAGCGCACGCCGACTGAGAGCACTACCATGAGCCCAATGCCCTCGCTGACTGTTTTGTTGGAGAGCATTCACGATTGAGGGCAGCGCGCGGTTTTCGGTACAGGCAATAATGTGCTGCAAGTCAGCGTGTGGTCCATCGCAGGCGGTCGGTTGCAAAGTACTCTGGCGCTGCACAGCGCTTGCCCAAAGGCGCACACACACCTTGGCAGCCCGAAAACAGGAATGGACTCGACGAGTCCTTTTTGCATGGCATCGACTCGCCCGTAAGCGGGGACTCATCAACAACCAATCGGTTCCCCGAAATGAACAGGCCGTCGGCAGGAAGCTCGTCGCCAACAACCAGCTCGACAATGTCGCCGACGAGAATATCCCACGACGAGATCTCGCTGCGCATACCGCCGCGGATGACGCGGCATTTCTTGTCGGTTTGCAGCAACAGCAACTTCTTAAACTTGCGGTCCTTGGACCAATCGTTTCCAGCAGTTACCGATAGCACGATAAAGACGGCGACGACAATGGCCATGCCCTCGATCCAGCCGTTGGACGGGCATATGGCCGTGCCGAGCGACAATACAACAACGGCGCCGACTATGAGAATCTTGAGAATCGGATCCTCGACAATTGTGCCCCAAACAATCTCGAGAATTGTCTCCGACTTTGGTGGCGGGATGATGTTTTCGCCAAAGATGGCCCGACGGGCATCTTCGTCAAAGACGGACAGATCCGCAACGGCCGCATCTGAGGAGCCCTTCTGCTTGGAAGAGGGCTTGTGGAGCTCATGGTACTTTGACTTTAAGGGGATGCCCGACATGATGTCGGTCTTGAGCGACTTTGCAATGCCCGCAACGCCGCCGTGGCTCTCGTTGAGCTCCTTGATAAGAGCCGGGTCTGTCCGCCGGTCAAAGTCGCAGATGCGCGACAACTCGTCGGGCGTGAGGCCGTAGGGCGAGTGGCCTGTAGCACGGCCGTCGTTTGTCATGGCCGTGGCGTGTTGTTACGTGCGCCTTGGCCTGCTGGTGAAATCTGCTCGCTCGCTGGCTCGGACTCTGGTCTGGCTCTGCCAAGGCGGTGACGGCGGCGGCAGCAGTGGCCGTGAAAGGCGCGGGGTAGTCGAGCAGAGCGCCGCGATGCGCACGAGAGCAAGGCGGGGAAGAGTGTGTTGGCAGAGAAGCCCCCGAAAGGCCATGAGTGCCGTGTGTCAGATCGGAAGCGCTCGCGGGTTTGTGGGCATGCTTGACGCGGATGGACGCGCATGGCGCCAGTCCAACAACAGCGCGCATCTTCGTCGCGTCTCGAGGCAGACTCTCGTTACGGCTTGAGAGCGTCGCGCGCGGCAGACAACCGCGCGATGGTGCCTCGTGTGATGCCGCATGTGCAGCGCATCGTTCGTCGGCGGCGAGCAGCGCAGCGGATGGCCGCAGTCCGGCAACACCGCCAACCCAGATGCGCAGCACGACGTGTGCCCACTCGTGTTTTGGCATCGCGCAACGCCAACACGGCTGCGACATGCTCGGGCGGCCGCGAGTTGGCGCAGAAGCGCGGTGGTCGTGGCCATGCGCTGCACTCAACGTCCGCGGACGACCCAAAGCGCGCACCAGCTTCCAGACCACGCAAGACTGACCAAACGCAGGCCCGCATCATGGCTCCAGGGGCGATGCGCCTCGACAACTCACTTGCAGATTGCGCGTGTGCGGCCGAGATGGAAATCGCGGCAAGCGAGATCGCAAGGTCTTTGTGGTCGGCAGGCACTGGCGCAGTTCATTTCTCGAGGCGCTTTGGAAGGCGCACAAAACTCGAGCTTGGGCATGGTGGCGACGGCCAGCGCGCCTGGCAAGCGGTTGTGGATGCAGCGCGGAGGATACGCGAAAGAGGCACGACAGGAGGGCGACGAGGCGCGGTCGGCTGCGCAACCTTAAACTCGGGTGCGCACACTCTTGGAGAAGAAGGTCTGGATCACAAAGACCTGGGTGACCGACAGCGCAATGATGGCACAGCTCTCGATGACGGCGAACCAGAAAATGCGGCTGTCGGTCGACTTGACAGTCGAGATGTTGCGGTGCTCCTTGGTGCGGAAGTAGCGCTGGTTGCGCTGGAGCACGCTGAGCGAGCCCAGGAGCTTGTTGGTGCGGTCGTTGAGGTTGTCAATCATCTTGGTGACTTCGTCCTTGCGGTCGCCGCCCGAGCCGCCTGTTGGTCCGACGGCCTCGGCGAGCTTCGACTTCTTGCCGGACTCGGGCGTCTCGTGCTCGGCAGTGATGTCAAAGTCGATTGTCTTTTCGGCAAACGTCGACATGGCGTTGGAGAAGCACAGGGTGTACTCCCCGGACTGCTTTGCCGACAGGACATAGTCTCCCTGGCGCTCGCTGGTGCCCTTGAGCACAACGACCTGGCGCGGGTCAATGACCTCATAGTCAATGTCGAACTGGCCGCCGGACTGGACCTGTTTGCGAGGTCGCGGAAGCAGCAGCGGCCGCGCAAGCGGCATGAGGCCGTGTGTCAGCGTGCGGCAGGCTCGTTGGCCGCCGAGCACTGGGGCTCCGCAGGTGCTTCGCAAGAGGACAAGGCGAGATTCGGGGGTGGGGTGCGCGATCGTGGGAGGCGTGGGCGGGCGCTGTGGCATGCTGAGGCCGGCGAGGGCCGCGGGGGCAGGCGGGAGGGCAGCGACGCTTGGCTCAACGCTGCCCACTCGCGCCCACGCCTATCCGCAGCGGCTGCACGGCTCTCGGGCGGCTGTTGGGTGCGGCGCAGCCCCTGCTTGACCCGGAGCTCGGGCAAGCGACTCACCGCAAAGTAGAAGGCGACCTTCTCGCCGGGTTCGCGGACGTCGGTGTAGAAGCACGCGCGCTCGTGCGGCGCAAGCCTGTACGTCACGGTGGTCGCGGCGACGTGCGGCAGCAGCAGCCCAAGGAGCAGCACCAGACTCGCGATCATGTCGCCGAGGGGACGGCGCCGAGCGCAGCAAGCCACGAGGTCACACGTTGCATGGCATGGGGAACGGCATGCGGGCATGGTGCGAGAGATTTTTGGATTTCAATCAGGGTCGTCACTGCAGTCGGAGCAGGCTCGCGGCGGGATTAGGGCCCAGCGCGGGCGGCGCAGCTTCGTCGTGGACGCTTGGCGCGGCCTCGCCTACGGCCTGCAACACCAGCCCCATGCCGGCGCCAAGGTTGGCCAGCGACGAACCTTCGCGCGCCGCGAGCTCGCGCATCTGGAGCGTCGCGCGGCGAAGCGCCAGCCGGTCGAGGAACAGCTTCTGGCGCTCGCGCTCAAGCTCCTTGCGCTCGTGTTCGAGAATCGCCTCGAGTTCGTTGAAGTGCTGGACCTTGAGCTCAAGCTTCTTGAGCTGGCTCTCGATGATGGCACGCGTCACCCTTTGCATCTCGCGCTCCTCGATCTGCGCGATTGAATGGGCCTTGGCGGCAGCCGATCCAAGGGCAGTAGCACCGGCGGCCTCGAGTGCAGCAGACTGCGCGCTCGCAGGGGTCGCATCGCTCGTGTGGGCATCGGCCTTGACTTGCTGTGCATCAGCAACGGCAGCGGCGCCGGCAGCAGCCTCCACCGCAGCATGACCGTTTTGCGCAGTGGTCGTGACAGCACCGCCGTCAAGCTGGCGGATCGCACTCTCCGCAGCAGCGGCGGCGACCTTTGGCGGCACCACGGCCGCGAGAAACGCCGTCAGCGAGAGCACCGGGTTGTCCGCCTCGCTGAAGGGAACACGCGCGTACTGCAGCGGGCCGAGCGACTCGGCCTTGCGCTCCAGAAACGTGTCCTGGATGGGCATCTGCAGGAACTGCAGCACGCACTGGTCGCGCGTGCGGGTTCCAACATGCTCCGCAATTTTGACCCAGTTGTCGTCAAAAAGCTCGATGCCCTCGAGCAGCAGCAGCATCTCCTGGTCGGTCCACGAGGCGTCGCTCGCGTGCTGCGTCGCGCGGTCCTCGAGCTTGAGAAAGTCGCCAGAAAACAGCGACGAGGGAAAGCGGCCCTCGAGATAGCAGGTGACGCACACGTCAATCGACGGCGACTTTGTGCAGTGGTATCGCGTCCTCGTGCAGTCGACGCCGCATGTCGTGCACGCAATCTTGGGCCTCTTGGGATCGCCCACAACGTCGTCCGCGGCGCGCTTCTTGGCGGCGGACACAGCGTCGACAGCGGACGAGCCTGCTGCTGGTTCAAACACGTTCTTGGCCGCGGCCAGCGGCGATTGGAAGACTTGTGGGTACATACGCGCAGCCTCGGCTCGCGCAGCGGTGGCGAGGGACGAGGTGTGGCGGATGGTCGGCGCCGCGCCGGCATGTGGCGCGTGTGGGTTGGCGATGCGTGTCGACGAAACGCTCGGGAACAGCGGCTGCAGGCCTCGCGGCGTATCTGCCGTGACCCGAAAGTGGCCCGTGAAAGCGGGACCAACTGCCGATGGGCGGGTGTCCGGGTCAACCTGCACGCGCCGGTGCCGTGCACGCTCGTCAGCAGACGCCTTCAACATCGCCCGTCGGAGAGCCGAAGCGCATGCGGCAGCGCACCTGGTAGTTAATCAGGCCCCACTGCTCGAGCACGGCGTGGACTCGGATGATGGCGCATACGTCGCCGGCGAGGTTGCGACGGCACGCCGTCACCGTGAGGTACTCGGACGGGTTGAGGCGGTACGTGTTGATCATAAAGTCGCGGTAGTCCTTGTAGACCTGCGGCGTCTTGCTCTTGTTCTTGTTGTTGAAGAACTCGGGCAGCGCCTTGCGCTCGATGTCGTGGATGGCGCCAAACTGGAACCACGCAGCGTAGCTGGGAATGATGATTTCCTGCACCTGCTGAGCAAGCATCTTGGTCGCCGCGGCGGGGCCCGTCTCGAGAGTCTTGAACGTGACGACCATGCCGTTCTGCGTCGTGCGCGACGCCCTGCCGGCGCCGCCAACGTGCTGCTCCGCTTCGGCGCCGGCCTCGTCGTTGTTGGCCTCGCCGCCCGCGTTGTCCGCGGCGGACACGTCGACGCCCGCGGCGGCCGACTCGCCGTCCACCGTGGCAGTGACGCTCGCGGCGGAGGCGTCGCCGTGTGCGAGCTGCTGGTCGTGCGCGCCTGCGCCGGCGTCCACGTCCATGTCCGCGGCAGGCGGCTGCTTGGCGGAGGACGCACACGGACTGTCAGCTCGCAGCTCCCCAAGCATGGCTGTGGGCAGAGCCGCCAGCAGCGCCGCCGCACCGCAGCGAGACGGCAGCGGAGCGAGACTCTGCAGAGGCCCACGCACATCGGTGGGAGTTCCTCTCGAGCGCCGCTGCAGGTGCCGCCGCCGCGGTTGCCGCCGCGCGGCGCGGCGCGGGTGTCCGGCTTCTCACCTCCATCTTGCAGTGATCGCGAGGTGAACTGCGCACTCGGCGCAACCGGCCGGGCAGCGATGCGCACGGACACGGCACGGCCGGTTTACAGATGCGATGCGCACACGGGCTTGAATGTGCATGCTTGCCCACGCGATAGCACACGCATGGCCGCACACCCGGGCGGCCCGTCCGCCAGCGGGGCCGACCCGAGGCCGAGACGATGCGCCGTCCTCAGGAACCGCGGGGTCGATTTCTGCTCCGAAGGCCGCCGACGTCCCAGCAGCAGACCAAGGCCATGGCAGACCCGGACGACGACGACCTGCAGCTGTCGGCATCGACGCTCGCCGCGCTGCAAGAGTTCATCAAAGAGAAGACGGACGCAGAGGCCAAGTTCCAGGCCCTCAAGGAGGCCGCGCACCGCGAGGCCGACGCCGCCGCCGAGCTGGCGCGCAAGGTCGACATGGTCGACTTCAAGGAGGACTGGCAGCTGTCGCAGTTCTGGTACTCGGACTCGACGCGCGACAAGCTCGCTGCAGAGGCACTGCGGCACACACCGCCCGGCGGCCGCGTCGGGTGCGTGTCGTCGCCGTCCGCATACGTCACGCTCAAGCGCACGTCGCCGGCCTCGCTGCTCGAGGGCCGCGAGCTGTTTGTGTTTGAGTTTGACCGCCGCTTCGACGTCTACGGAAACGAGTTTGTCTTTTACGACTACAGCTCACCCACAGACCTGGACGAGCAGGAGGGGCGCCGCCCGCTGCGCGCCACATTCGACTTCCTGATCATCGACCCGCCGTTCCTGAGTGACGAGTGCTGGACCAAGACGGCCCAGACGGCGAGATGGCTCGGCAAGCCCGACTGCAAGTTCCTGGTGTGCACCGGGCAGGTCATGGGCCCCAAAGTCTGCGCCGAGCTTGGATGCGTCCAAACGACGTTCCTTCCCGAGCACCAGAATGGGCTCAAGAACGAGTTCCGATCGTACATCAACTACGAGTCTGAAGCGTTGCGGCGGGTCAAGTGAGCGGCTGTCGCCGCCGCCGCTGCCGGCTCTGCGCTCCTCGCCCTGCGTCTGTGCTCGTCGGATCGGGCCCCGTCGCCCTTGCATCGTCAATAAATGCCCGCTGTGATCGCATCTGGACGAGCGTCGGAACGGGCCTCGGGCGGCGATGCGCGGCGGATGCGGGCGGCGGATGCGGGCGGCGACACACCGCAGCGCCGCCGCGGGCGTCCTCAGGTTGCGGTCAACACCGGCGATCTGTTGCTCAAGCAACTCGTGCTGCGTCGCCCAGCCCGAGCACACCCGGCCCCTTGCGCAGAAGCACGGCTCCGCCGCCCGCCCGCCCACGTAGAGCCCACCAACCCAATCGCGCAGCGGCCGCCGCAACCGCAGAGATGCAGTTCCTCACGCTACCCTCGGGCGCCGCCATGTTCAGCGGCCTGCTCACGCAGCGCAAGCTGACGGTCAAGTCGCGGCGCCAGGTCGTGCTGTGCATGCCCGTGTCCACGGCCGACGTCCAAGCCGTGCACGACGAGCTTGCGCTGCAGGCCGCCTCGCGGTCGGGCGGCGCGGCCCCGCTGTCGTCGGCCGCGAGCGCCGCCCACTCGTCCAGCACCCTGCACCGCTCGCATGTTTCCTCCGCCGACGGGGCCTCCGCCGCGCCCTCCGCCTCGCGCTCGTCCTCCGCCGCCTCCGCCTCCGCCGTCGCTGCCTCCGCCGCCGCCGCGGGAGACAGCGCCGTCGGGGACCTGTCGGAGCTGGTTGAGCAGGACATGGACGTCTACGGCCACATTGCGCTGTCGGCCATATCCGGTGCGTGCCGTCCGCGGGCCGGCTGCCGCCGCCACCACCTGGGGGAGGCGCGCTGGGGCTCCGCTGCTCGGGCTCGTCTCCCAGACGCCGCCGTCATCATAAATGCCCCACCGCGAGACAAATTTGCTCGGTCCGACGCTGACCCGCCGCCGGCCGTCTCTGGCCCCGCTGCTCGCTGCCCGCGGCGTGCGGCGTGCGCCGCGGTGCAGGATACCCTCTCCTCGTCATCGGCACGAGCGTCCGCACCTTCATCCATTTCTCGCAGATCGAGGCCCTGCTCGACGAGACGGAGCTCCAGACGCCGTGCGCCTTCGCCATCGTCACGGCCTTCAAGGAGTTCAAGTTCTACGCCAGCACGTCGACCGACTACCAACGGTGGGCTCGGCGAAAAAACGTTCTCCCTTCGTAGAAGCCATCGGCTGACCCCTTTATCCCGCCCCGCGCGTCGTAGCTGGATGAGCGCCTTGACCCAGGCCTTCTCGAGTCTGAACGACGGCGTCAAGCACGTTACGTATATGCCGCTCGATCCAGACCCCGCCAGCGCGCCTGTGGACTACCGCGACGTCATGACGCCGGTTCCCGGGTACACCCGTGGCGCCCATCAGGTGCAGACGCCCACGCGCGCCGCATCCTCGAGCCAGTACATGCCGCAGACCCCGCGCACCCCCCATGCGCCGATCATCACCAGCCAGTCCGAGATCAACATGAACACGGCGCACAGCGCGCTCGGCGGCTCAATGTCTGGCAGCTACGCCGGATACATGAGCGCGCCGGGATCGCCCGACGTTGCGTTTATGCATTTGACCCCCGACCATCGCCGGACCATGTCGAGGTTTTCGCGGTCCGAGACACCGGCTCGATCAGAAGCAGAGCCGATTGCGTGGGATGCGCGGCTCTCCCAGAACGTCGAGTCTCTTGTGGCCGACGGCGAGGGAGATCGCACGCTTGGCCGCGGCCGCAAGTCCGTTGGCCTCTTTGCGCGCATCAAGGCCTTCTTCAGGCCGCGGACGTCTTCGGTCGACTTCGACGACGCCGCATCCGACCACACGGTTTCGCGGCCGGCTTCAAGAGCAAGTCGTCCGCGGTCGCGCTCGACCCTCGGCAGGCGCCACCGCTTCAGCTTCGTCGGATCAGAGGTCTTTGAGGATGACATGGACGCGACGTCGTCGGTCGCTGCCGGGTCTGCCGCCGGAACTGGTATCTCGTCTATCTTTGGATCCGGAGCGCGCTCGCGCAAGCGTCACTCAACCCCGTCCTTCTTTGGCAGCCGCCAGTCGCGACCCGAGTCGCGCTCCGGCTCACGCTCACGCTCGCGCACCCGCTCGCGCACCCGAGGCGTCGCCGGATTCTTTGCCGGGCTGGTGCCGTCGCTTCGCCTGGGCGACTCGGGCCAGCCTTTCTCGCAGATGTTCTCTCAGAACAACCAGAGTGCCACGACGCCTGAGCCGTCCGCGGCACAATCGCCTTTTCACAGCCAGCCGCGCCAGGCAGCGTTCCAACCCGTCTGATAGTCCGATCTATCACTGACTGCCTTGATGCCTACGCTTGTTGCGCAGCAAGACGAACAGGTCGCACCGGCGGGCTCCCCTACTTATCGCCTCGGCTGCAATGGGGCAGCTCGTTCCGTCAAACTTATGCCCAGGCATACAAACTCCTCGTATCGCTCACCTCCCACACCCACATTCCCCATTTCTGCCATTCCCGCCAACGCCGACACCCGCACATTAGTCCTCAAAAAACCAAAAGTGCTCTGTTGTTCCCAAATGCCGAAGCGTCCTGCTCTTGCGGTGCCGCCAGTCTGTAGTTGGCCGTTGCATGTGGTGCAGCGTCGGGTGTTCGACTCGCGGCCCAGACAGAGTGCGATTCGGTTCAATAAGAGTGTGCATCCGTCGCCGCGTCCTTTCCGGCAAACATCACCGCCGGCGCTGTTGCCGTGGACGCCACCGCTATCGACTGACGATGAGCGAGCAGCAGCAGCGGCGGCCCTCGCAAGGACAGCAAGAAAGACCGGAAGAGCCCGCTGCCCCACAACAACGCGGAGACAGCACCAGGCCTGCCAGCCAGACCACGCTAGCCCCGGCAGCATCAGCATCAGCCGCCAAGCGTGGATCTATTGCCCATGGGCACATCCCCACGGGCACCAGCCCTGCCGCCGCGTCGGCGTCGCCAATGGCCCAGAGCAAGCGCGCGTCGCTCGCCCCGGGGGCACCAGCGAACCCACGACCCTCGCTCGTGCCGTCGTCGCCGGCGGCTCCGGGCAACGGTCCGCGAGTGCATCCTTCGCCGCGCGGCGAAACGCAGCAACAACAATCCAAACCCAAGCGCGTCGCAGTTGATCTGCACACCACGGCCTCGTTCGGCAGCGGCTCCAACCACTCTGGCGGAGGGCCGACGAGCATTCCGCTCAAGAGCCCTCTGCCTGGTGGACCGCCGGCCTTTGCGCCAACCCCGGAGCAAGCCGCTGCCGCGGCACTGCGCGCGCGCGTCGGCAGCTTTGGCGCCGCCGACGAGGCTCGCCGCAAGGCAAAGGCGCTGGTTCACCATCGCTGGGACATGCTGCGTGCGCATGTGGTGCGTCGAGCGTTTCCGCGCCGGGCTTGGTGCAGACAAGCTTGTTCGCTGACTTGCGATGCTCGCTGTTCGCCGCAATCCCAGATGCGAGGCTTCTTCCACTCGATCATGAACAGGCAAACGGGCGTTGTTCCCGACGACTTCATCTCGATCGTCTCAAACCTGTGGACACAAGTCCTCCTGCATGCCTCCTCGGCACGGCTCGCATCAGATAGTACCATCGACTTTGTTGCCACAACGGGGGCGAGGCAGCGGCCGTCCGCATCGACGGCGCTCGTGTCGTCGCCTGCAGCCCCGGCGACGGCCGCTGGACCTCGCCCAGCACTGCTGGGCGCACAGACAAACATGACCGCCGCCGCCCGCAAGATGAGCGCCTTGCCGAGTGGAGTGCGTGCGGCTGGCCCCCGCCCTGGGGTCGTGCCGCCGCCTGGTGATCTTAAGAACCCTACCTTGGCCGGCGTGCAGTCGCAGGCGACGGGTATGATCTCATTGACCTCAGCGACAGCCGTTCCTGCCTCCATGTCAAACGGAAGCGTCGATCCAAACGCCAGCCTGCTGGACACCTCGCACTTGGGTCGCGGCGTCGGTCTCGACGGCCTCAGCCTCGACAATGTGCCCAACTGCAATATCGGCCGAACGCTCATGCTCATTGCCAAGGGCCTACACAGCCCGTCCAAGAAAGACGAGGCCGATTTCTTTACGCTCCAAGTGCACCTAAACCGAGCCTGGAAGCTGCTGCTGCTTGGGCTGACCCAGGCAGAATCGTTCTCGAGACATGTTGCGATGATCGCGCTGTGTCGCGCACTGCCTGTGATCAAGGAGACTCTCGTCGACAATCAGACACGGTTTGTGAGTTGCCGCCGATGCGAGCCCTGCCCGCGTGCTAGAACCCATGCACGGACTGATCCTCGGCTACCGCGGTAGAACATTGTCAGTGTTCTTGTCAACCTTGTTGTCTCGGACGAGCGGCAAGAAAATCGCATCAAGGCAGTGTACCTGCTCGGCCAACTCGGCGCGACACTCGCCTCCGTGCGCGAATACCATCAGCTCATGCTGACGGTATTCAAGGAGCTCGCGCGAAAACTGCTCGAGATTCAGTATAGCGAGCGGCTGGCGTCAGCCACCAACCCTAACCTCACAGAAATCAAAGTGCATCTGTTCCACGCCATCGGAAAGTTCACCCGCGTGTCACAGAAAAAGTCACATTTTATTGAGGATCTGGTCATGTACATGATCTACCATGAGCTGAGCCTGACTGAGCGCATGATGGTCATGCGCGAAAAGACATCGCTCGAAAGCTCGGACCCAGAGCTCTTTGTCGTTATGGCGACGCTCAGTGTACTCAACAACGAGGTTTGTGACTTTGCACTTGCGCGCTAGCGCATATCCAGCCCGAGGCTGACACGAGCGCAGATGAAGCGTACCGAGATGAACAAAAAATACGTCGGAGCACTGTTCAAGAGCTTTGTACATCCGCTCATGAGATCATCAAATGCGGCTCTGCAAAAGATGGCGATCCAGTTCATCAGGTTGTGCAGAAAGTCTCGAGCCTTGCTGCGTTCGCCACGTGGCGCTTACAAATCGATATTCCGTGCAGCAACTGGTTGCCGGTTGTCAACGAAGATGCGATCTTGCAGGCTATCGAGTGCATTCAAGCAGGGCTGCAGCATTCTCGCTCGCTGGATGTCGTGACTTTCGACATTGAACAATACGAGATGGAGGCCGAGGCGTTCGAAAAGGTCAAACAACTTGCCTGGTATGCGTGCATTCAAGCATTTACTGACGCACACATACTGCAGTGGAAATACACCGAACAATGTCGTGTTTCGATGCGCGCAAAGCTTCTACGCGAACTTATCCGGCCGCCCGGAACAATCTCAAAGCTGCTGCCCGTCCCCGGATGTCCCGGTTTCTTTTGCGACTCCAACTCTTCGCTGCTGCACACAAAATCGGTGCTCGTTGACCTCCCGATCCACGGCCAGTCCAACGTCACTCTCACTCGCCTGATCCCGTCTATACCGGGTGTGCCCGATGCCGTCACAACAATCCCGCCTCTTTTCATGGTATGCATTGCAATCCGCCCCTCCCCGTCGGATGAAGGTTGCACTCGCCGATGCGGGATTGCTCACTCTGGCTGCACAGGACGAGGGCTGGGCGGAGAACCTTACGCCACCGCATTCGCGCTACGAGTTCCAGGAGCGCACAGGCGGCATTCCGACTCTCACATTCGGATATACCTACGCGCCAAACCCGCTCATCGACGGCGCCGACGCGCTGCAGCAGATCAGCCGCCGCGAGGAGGCCTCTGGGCCACCAATGATTATTGGCAACAGCTCGGCCAAGCTGACCATACTTAGGAACAGGAACTTGTGGATCAACACTGACGAGACGCCCCGCGGCGCAACGCGCACACCTCCAAAGATCGATGACCACGCCGTTGGTGCGGACAGCGATCGGGTCGAGACTCGCAAGTACCCCTATGGGTTCACAACGGTGTGCCCATTCCCGGGTTTCGACCCTGAGCGCATCGATCGAAACGCGCATCCATTATCACCCATTTATGGGCGGCAGACGCTCTCTGTACGCGGAGCCTTGGCGGCAGGTGCGGCGCGGTCGGGCAGCGGCAACGGAGGGATTTCCAGCACTTCTGGTGCTCCGGCCGTCCTGTACGCCCAGGACGAGGCCTCCATGGTCTCACAAACTCTCATAGCTTCGCGTCCGGGCAGCGGCGATGGCCCGGTGGGCGGTCACATCGAAGAGGGCTTCACCTACGACCGCCACCCGATGCTGTGGCCAAGCCGCAACCCACTACTCAAGTCGCCTGTCGGCGCAACCGACTTCCCCGTCAACGCGCCTGTCCTGATCGATATCATCCAGCCGCACATGCCCGAACTACAGCGTATCCTGACGCGCGTGACAAGTGTCAACCAGGATCTCTCGGGCGTCACGGTTCAGCAGAGCTCGAGCGAGGTCGGCGCGCTCGCTGTTGGTGCCAAGTTCAGCATCCATGTCCGTACGCGCCGGGATCCCAAGAAGTGGGTCGCTGTCCAACTTGAAGTACTCGACGACGATTACCGAGACGATCTCGACTTTGCCGGCTCAAAGAGTACATCCGAGTCGACTCGGAACCTCTTCACGCACGCCTCGTCTGGCTCGGCAAGGCGCACCGGCCGCGAGAACGCACCTTCGTCAGCTGACGTGACTGCGCGGCGAGCCGTGTCGCCCGGAACAAGCGCGCCATCCAACCGCACCGGCGACACCACGTTCGCTTTCCCGATCCCATCGGGATACACCCTCCAGGGAGAGCCCTACTTTGCACCGCCTGTCAATATCCCGCCGATTCCGGCTGGATACGACGCCGCGGGCACACCCTACTATGGCCGCCAGCCATCGGTCAAGCCGTTTCCGCTCGGACTGACGAACATGGGCACGCGCTTCTACCCTGGCGACGGCAAGGTGATTGAGGGCGGCCAGCGCAACCAACTTGCTGGCTTCGACTGCGACGGCCAGCCCTTCTTTGTGCCGCGCGGCTTCTCGATCCCTGCGCCAACGGGGTTCACGGCCGATGGAATTCCGTTCTACGATGTGCCGTCGCTCATGCGCAACCGCGGGATCATGATCCTGCCGTCGACTTTCCAGATCGTCGAGGCGCGGCCGGACGACGATGACGACGATGACTGGGAGGACCTGCTACCAAAGCTGCACCGCGAGAACTTTGTGGTCAACGCGCTTCAGCGCCGCCGCACAGAGGCCATGTTTGTCGCCAAGCTCTCCGCCAGCCTGCAAGAGTCGCAGCCGCTGCTCAAGCACACGCTCGCGCAAGCGCACAACCGCAACATGATCCCGACACAGGCCACGCACCAGGGCAAGCTGAGTGAGCGCGGCAACCTGGTGCAGGTGGATCAAATGGACCTGCTCGATCCCGACGACGTTCCCGAGTTTCTCCGCAACGGCCTCGAGTTCTCGCACCTGAAGCCCAGCACCATGCGCATCATCATCGAGCCTGGCCAGATGGAGTTCCAGAGCGTGCACGCACCAATCACCAAGACGGTGGCGTTGCGCTATCGCGCTGGCCGCGGCGACCACGGCGAGCGCGATTACTTCCTCGCCGTCGAGCCCGTCGACGTCTTTTCGCTCAAGTCATTCCACCTTCGGCTGCAAGGCGAGGGCGTGCAAGAGATTGTGCTGACCTTCCATCCCGGCGCCATGAAGTCGGAGCGCACCGAAGGCTCGCTTGCCTTGATTGATGAGTTTGGCAAGAAGATGGCCACGTGCCATCTGCTCGCCGTGCGTCAAAGCTTCTTCAAGGTGCATCCGCCGTCGATCGACCTCGGCTGGGTTCTGCCCGAAAGGCGCAAGGAGGCGTCGTTCAAGATCGAGAACGTGTCACCAATCTCGGTGCTCGTGCAATTCTCGATGCAGAGCGAGACGGCGCAGACGGTCGCGGGCTCGGCCTCGGACTTGGCCAAGAGCGCCACATCGCTGCCGCAGCAGCGCGAGCCCATCAAGCGGTCGCCGTTTGCGGTGCCCATGCAGTCGTTACGACTCCAGCCCTTGGAGTCAAAGAGCATCGTTGTTTTCTTTGAGCCAAAAGTGCTGGGTCGTGCCTCTGACGTCGTCGAGGTCCGGGGGCCCGGCGGCGACGTTGCGCATGTCGAGGTTGTGGGCACTGCCGGAATCCCGATTGCCATCTACCCTGAATCCGAGGAGAGCTCGTCGGCTGGCTGCAACAGCCTCGCGCGCGAGCGCACCGAGTTCATTGGCAAGTTCCGCCGCCGCGACACCAACTCGCACGTGGCGCTTTCGGAGGAGGAGACGCATATTCTCAAAAGCATGATGTCGGCGCAGTCTGACAGCGAGAGCCGGCGCGAGGCCCACACGCTTGACTTTGGCATCTGCTCCTCGGACGCCGGCGTGCTCGTGCGCTGTCTGACGTTCATGAATCTGGGCGACGGTCCGGCAACCATTTCGCTGTTCTCGCACCATCCGAGCATCACCTGCCCGTATCTCGTGCGCGTGGCGCCGCGCATGGCCAACACGATCGAGGTCGCCATGACGATCGGCGAAGGTACCGAGGCCATTCGCGGCAACCTGCGCACCGTCATTGAGATTGTGTGCCCAGAGTTCCAAAGCATCCCGTTGCACGTCAAGTCCTTCATAGGCCAGGCCGTGTACTTTCCGGTCTGGGAGTACGTCTTTTTCAAACCCGGGCGCATCAGCCAGCGCCAGGAGATCTCGCTCTCGCTCATCAACGAGTCGCAGTACGACGTTGGTGTCTCGCTCGAGGGCATAGGCTCAACCTCAAGCGTCGAGAACAGCAGCTTCACCACGAGCATGTCGACCTCGGATGCAACTCCCACGTTTGTGCCCGCCTTCTCAATTGTGCCGGTCACGTTTGTGTTCCACCCCAAGCTTCGCGGCCCGCTCATGAAGTCGGTGACCCTGCGTATTGTCAAGCCCTTCCGCAAGCTGGTTGCCGCGGCCATGTTTATGCGCCAGATGCGCCTGATTGGCATTTGCATTGAGCCGTACTTCCGCCGGTTTGATGAGAAGAGCGACAAGAACGGCATCGAGTTTCTGATCAAGTGGATGTCGCACCCGAAGATGCTCATTGACGACTATCCCAGCGACGAGCAGCGCTATCAGCTGTTTGACATCACGATGCAGACAGGCATTATTGCGCAAGCGCGCATGCAGAACGCCCCAGATGACGCCTTTGACGTCGTCTTCAAGACGGATCCGTATATCACCGAGGTTCAAGGTGAGCACGGGCCTGCGAGCAGCGACTCACATACAACGACATGCGCTTGTTGGCTCACGCACGCAGCGCAGCCAATAGCGTCGAGGAGTCTCTGCTGGGCGACAACTTCCGCCCCACGGTTGCGAATAACCCGCTTGCGGTCCAGAACCGCGGCAACGTGCAGCGCAGCGTGCGCTTCATTGCGTCGACGGGATTTGTACTCGACCCACAGTACAAGACGCTGCAGCCGGGCGAGCTGCAGAAGCTCGAGAACTACTTCAACTCGCCGCCAGACATCGGCCGCCTCGTGACCATATACGGCTTTGCTGCCGCGCTCGACGAGTCCGATCACTCGCTCTGCTCCGCCCAAGTGATCAAGCGGCTCGCGAGCGGTATCCTTGTGCTGCCGCTGCTTGGCAGCGACCACCAGGTTATCATCGACTTTGGCAAGATTGAGCTCACGGGCGAGACAATGACCGAAAACCACAAGAACCTGCTGCTCTGCAACCCGCACTCAACGACTTATGCATGGAATGTCAAGTTCACATCGCTCAAAAGCAAGTTCAATCCGTTCGAGGCACCGATCATGACAGGCGAGGTGACCGGGTACGAGACGTTTACTGTGCCCTTCAAGTTCAAGTGCGATGTCAGCGGACTCTACGAGTCCACGTGTGAGGTCTACATCACAGACACGGCCGACAAGTTTGCCAAGCCCATCAAGGTCGGCACCGTTGTGCTGCGCGGCGTTGCCGTCAACACGTCGCTCAGTGGCCTTCCCGAGACAATCGATTTCGGCGCCGTCGTGGTCTTCAACACCAAGCGCAAGGTGTTCCACCTCGTCAACAACGGCACGTCCGATCTCAGCATCACGGCGCTCGTGAGGCCGCCTTTCACGGTTGTGCCAAAATCGTTTACAATCACGTCCAAGTCGCAGATGGAGATTGAGGTGCTCTTCAAGCCCAACGAGGCGAGAAACATCCAGACCAAGATGCAGGTCTTTGCCAACCAACGCCTGTTTCTGATTCCGCTCACAGGCCTGGGCGGAAGCGCGGAGCTTGTTTGCGAAAAGTACATGGACAGGCCTGTCGACTTTGGCGAAATCCGCGAGGGCTGCATCGGCTGGTGCTCCATATATCTGACCAACAAGGGCACTCTGCCGCTGACGCTCAAGGCTGTGACGACAGACACGTATGGGCTCGCGAAGCTGCAGTTTGTGTCGCAGACGGCGTCGATTCCAATCGACATCTCGCCCAACGCCTCGCGCGATGCAGACCAGTTCGAAGTCAAGAAGAACTACTGGGGAATCCTGCGCCGGAGGTATCGCTCGTATCAGTTCCTCCAGGCCATCTCGCACGGCAGTCAGTTCACGGCACCGATGCAGGCGGCCATCAAGCCAACGGGCGGCAAGAAGAAACGCATGGGCGATGGCCTTCGCCAAATGGAAAACACACGGATTCTCGACTGGAGCGCCATGGTGCCAATCCATCGCCCCGACAGCATCTCGATTGCAGACGCCACGCTTCCAAAGATCCCAGAGCTGCGTCCGTTCTATTCGTACCACTTTCGCCTCGGCTACTCGGCTGCGTACCAAGCCGCGCACGAGGGTGCGCTGTACTTCCATTACGTGCCCGTCATGGGCGAGGGCGAGACGACGGATGTGCCGGTCCAGACGCTCATGAAGAACCTCAGCATCGAGCTCACGGGCATCGTGTACCGTCCGCTCGAGATCTTCCCGCACTCGCACGACTTTGGCAACGCGCCTGCCGAGCGGCATCTCGAGAACCAGCTGTCTCGCGCCAACGACAGCAGCGAGACAGACTCGTACGGCGTGACGGCGGACCGTCGAGAGCTGGGCAACAGCTACTTTAACCTCGAAGTCGTGAACATGTCGCTCATTGCGCAGAACCTCATCCTGCGCTCCATCTCGCCCGAGTTTTCAACCAGCAACCGTTCGTGGTTTGTGCAAGCGGGCGAGAAGCTTGATATTCCCATCGAGTTCCACCCGCCGCGCGAGCAGATCCAGTACCACGGCGATGCTGTTTTCCAGCACAAGTATGGCACGACGTCGGTGCACCTGACGGGCACGGGCGCAAGCGCCGAGCTTGTGGCCGACGAGCTTGTCAACTTTGGCAGCCTCAAGATCAACACTGCTGGGCAGCGCGTGCTGCAGATCCACAACCGCGGGCTGCTCGAAGCCAAGTTTGAGCTCGACATTGTTCAGACCGGCAGCGAGTTTCGATTTCTCGAGGGCGACCCGTTCGAGTGCGAGGGCACGATTCCCAGCGGCGGCACGCGATCGTACACGCTCGAGTGCAAGTGCGTCAACATCGAGGGCTCCGCTGGCGCCGTCATGGTCAAGTGGCGTCGCGTGGCCAAGGGCATCCTTGAGCGCTTTTCGATCCCGCTCAAGGTTCAGATTGGATATCCGGCGTTCCGGATGCAGAATCTCGAGATCGACTTCAAGACCACGTACATTGACGTCAACAAGACGCTCGACTTCCGCCTTTACAACGAGGGCAACGCATCGTGCAACTGGAAGGCCGAGAGCGAAAACCCGTGTGTGCAGCTCGACGTCACCGAGGGTTCCATCGGAGCGGGCGAGACGGTTGTGGTGCGGATCACGTTTGCGCCGCGCGACTTTGACACGCTGGCGTCGGCCGTGCGCTTCACGACGGACGCCGGCAACCCGACGCTCATGTGCTATGGCGTCGTCGGCGTGCCGTACCTGCGGATCCCGCACGAGCAGCGCGACATTGACTTTGGCATCGTGGCCGTCAACCGCACGCACACGCGCTCGATCCAGATCGCAAACACGGGCACCAAGCTGATCGAGTACGAGATTGCCGTGCTCAACACGCTCAAGAACGGCGTCGAGTGCCGCCAGGACGAGTTTGACTCGTTTTACGCCCAGCCCGCGCACAGCGTCGTCGAGCCCGGCATGTCGCTGCTTGTCAGCCTGTCCATCTACCCGCGCGAGTACGATGTTTCGTACACGTCAACGTATATCCTGCGCACGACCGACGGCGAGCAGTACTCGGGCCGCGTGACTGCCAAGGGCGGGAAGGCGATTGTCAAGATCAAGCCGCCCACCATGGCCGTCGGCGAGACACGCTCGGTTGTCGCTGTCGAGCCAGAGGGATCTGGCGGCACGCCGAGCGGCGCGCAAAGGCCCGCCGCCGCCGCCAAGGAGCCGCCCAAGGTGCCAGTCCCCAACATCGAGGTGTCGCGTTACGTGCTGCAGTCCCACCTGGACAACTTGTACGAGGTGCTTGCCGGACTGCGCACGGCCGAGCTCGACATCACCCGCGAGGAAGAGACGGTGCCCGAAGCACCCATGGCGCCGATGCAGACGGGAGGCCAGGGCCGGCGCAACGTCAACCTGGGCGTCAGTTATGGTACTCTGACAACAAGGTAAGGCGTGCACTTGAAGGCGATTGTGATCCGTCTTTGGACTGATATCAAACCTGCCTGTTGTAATGCAGAACGCATGGCCGCGGTAGCATTCAGATGAACAGTCCCGACAAACCGCCGACGGCCGACGCATCCAAGGCTGGCGCGGGCGGCCGCAAGGACCCCGAGATCATGGACGGCTCGAACATCCGGCTCGAGTCGCGCGGGCGGTCATCGGGCGAGACGCCGCCGGCAGGTGCTGCGGCGACGGCGGGCCTGACGGGCACGTCACTGCCGCCGTCGAGGCACGAATCCAAGCCCGGCTCCGTGCACGGCTCGGGCACGGTCGCCGACTCCAAGGCGGTGCGCTTCACAGACGAGCTGACGCAGCTCGAGAAGGAGCTCGAGATTGCCATTGGCCTGCGCGACCCGGCCGCGTCCATCATCTCGGGCAGCGGCAACGGAGTCAATTTCACGGTCGCATCGTCCGAGTCCGGCAGCGGATCGGGCACAGCGCCGGGCACGGCCGACGGCGGCGAGAGCAAGCCCGGATCGCCGGCCAAGAAGCACGCGGGCGGTCTGGGCAAGTACCAGCCCGGACGACGGCGCGGCCACCGGCGGCGCGAGGCACCCGACGACGAGACGCAGCCCGATGGCAGCGTGCCGCAGTCGCGCGGCTCGCGCGGCATGACGCCGCAGTCGGGCGCAGCCTCGACTCCCATGTCGCCGCAGGACGAGTCGATTGCGCGCAACCTGAGCTCGCGCGGGCTCGTGCCCGCGGGCCTCGACAACGCGGCGAGCATGGTGCTCGCAGAGATGCAGGTGCAGAAGAGCAAGATCGAGAGTCTTTTGTCGATCGCACAGGACGTGACGCTGTCGTCGGCCGTTGCCCTCGACCGCGTCGGCCAGATCGAGCTGCTTGACAACATGAACGATCGTGTTCTCAACAACACCAACAACATCATCAAGGCGGTCAAGGAGCAGCTGTCCAAAGAAAAGTGGGTCCCCAACCGCGAGTTCCTGCAGCAGGCGCTGCGGCGGCTGCAAATGTCGACGATTGCAATCGAGAACTTCAAGAAGCCCACCGAGGACGAGCCGCTCGAGGAGAACACCTTCAACCTCGGTCTTGTGCGTGGTGGCGACAAGAGCGCATCGGTACTCTTGTTCAACATCCCCAACGAGGGTAACATTGGCTTTGAGTTCACGATTGTGCGCAACAAGAGCGAGTGCATCATGCCGCCCGGCGCTGCTGAGGAGTTTGCCGAGGGCGAGTGCCCGTTTACGGTCGATCCGACGCAGGGCACGCTCAACCCGGGTGAGTCGGTCAACGTCTCGGCCACGTTCCAGGCCATGGCTGCCGGCACGTACCGCCAGGGATACTCGGTCATGTCGGCCGACGAGCCCATTTTGGGCTTCACGATCCTCGCGCGCGTGGGCAACCCGAACCTGATGGTCTCGCCGCGGAGCATCGACTTTGGGCTCATTGAAAAGGGCAAGTCGGCGAGCAGGGTCTTTGTGATCTCCAACACGGGCGGGTACCAGGACTTTTGGCGTGTCGAGCTGCAGACGGGCAAGGGCGTCTCGCTGCAGGCCGACGACCTGCCGTCGAGCCCATTCAAGCTCTCGGTGATGACGGGCGAGACCAAGGCGGGCGAGAGCACGCCGATCGGCATCGACTTTATGCCCGTGGACGAAGGCGACTTCCGCGGCGGCATCAAGGTCATCTGGACAAAGGAGCCGCTGTATGTGGCCCTGACCGGCGTCGGCGGCGGCAGCAAGCTCGAGTTTGTGTACGACGACGCGGCAGACAAGGCATACGGCGGCCTCGACTTTGGCACAGTGCCCGTGGGCAGCTCCGTGCGCAAGCGCGTGCTGCTGCGCAACATCGGCACGGTGGCGGGCACGCTCGACATCACGCACCAGAGCAAGTGCGTCACGATCGAGATTGCGCGCAACGACGCGGGCGAGGTTATCTTGCAGCCAGGAGCGAGCGCCGACCTGGCCGTGACGCTCGTGCCCGAGAAGTCGGAGCTCATCAAGGACCCGATTGTGATCGCCATGGGGTCGTCGGGCGTGCAGACGATTCCGCTCAAGGCGCGCAGCGGCGTGCACGACTGGCGCATCGACGGCAAGCTCGACTTCCTCAATATGCCCATTCTCGACAGCCAGTCGCGCACGCTGATGGTCGTCAACTCGGGCACGCTGGAGCTGCCGTTTGAGTTCCAGCTGTTTCCGGACAAGCTCAAGTCGATCGTGACCATCACGGCCAAGGGCGACGGATGGGCGCCTGGCCGTCCGATCCGGCCAAACCAGCTAGTAGTGCTCGAGGCAACGATTGGAAGCGACACGCAGCACGTGGTCGACGGCAAAGTCGTTGTGCGCACCAAGATGCGCGGCGAGGTCGTTGCCGCCGAGTTCCCGTTCAAGTTCCGCATCTACGTCGACGAGGTGGCTGTTGACGACACAAGCGACGTTGCCGTCGGCCGCGTCATGGTCGGCGAGTCGGTCACGGCCGTCCGCAACGTGACCAACTTTGGCAACACTCGCATCAAGTACCGCGCGCGCGTCGAGGGCGTCGATGGCAAGGAGGGCGTCTCGTGGCGCATCAAATCCAACATGGGTGCGGGGTCGCATTTCGCTGCTTGCGCGTGATCGCTGGCCAGCTGACTCGGCCGGCAGAGGGTTTCCTGGATGCCAACGAGACCGTTGCGATCGAGGCCGTCTTTGAGTCGCTCGAGGGCAAGGGCGACGACTGGCAGGAGGCCAAGCTGATCATTGAGCGCAGCGCGGTGAGTAGCGGGCGAGTTTTCTGTGAAGCGCGCTTCAGCTCGCTGACCCATCGCGGCGTTGCAGGATGACGGCACCGACAAGTGGTCGCTGCTATCGCATCTGAAGCTTGTCGGCGCTGCGGGCCACCCGGAGCTTGAGATCGAACCAGCCGATATTGACTTTGGGCCGACAGGCATCGACACGGAGCGATCCATGACAGTCGTGTTCCGCAACGATGTGGGTCATGCACACTGAACCTCTTGCGCGAGTTTGGCGCGACCGTGGCTGACTGACTGGGCTACATTTGCGCGACAGGGAAATGCGCTGCTCAACTACGAGGTGCAGACGCCGTGGGATGCCTTTGACGAGATCATGCTTTATCCCGAGTTCAGCCTGCGCGGCATCATCTCGGCCGGCGAGGTTCGGCCCGTGCAGGTGCGCTTTGCGCCAAAGTCAAAGATCAACTACTCGTCCACGATCCTGGTCAAGACGCCAATCGGCGAGCGCATGTTCACCGTGCATGGAGAAGGTGAGCGCGTGACATAGGCATGGAATGAGCGCGGAGCTTCTGCAGTGGCATGGGCTGACTGTGCGATTTGCTGCTCGCTGGGGACCCATATCCAGGCGCGTCGTACCAGATCTACCGCGAGTCGCTTCCGGACGTGCTGCAGTTTGGCGAAATCAACATCGCCGATTCCAAGGAGCTGAATGTGGGTCCATGAGTGCTGCCCTCAAGCACACCGAGTTCCTGCAGTTCTGACTCTGTATCAGCTCAACATCGAGAACGGCTGCACGCACGACATTGACGTGTCGATTGCGGTTTACGAGTCGGAGCCGTTTGACCGCGACAACATGCCGCCCGTGGCCAAGTACGTCAGCATCCGACCCGAGGGGTTCCGCATCCACGCCAACGAGTCAGACACAGAGCGGTAAGTCGCTCGCTGGTTGCTGCTGTCTTGATATCAGCGCGGTAAGACTAACCGAGTGTTTCTGGCACGCATTTTGGCGTGATGCGAGCAGAACGGCGGTCTCTGTAGTCGCACGGGCAGCAGCGACAGCGCAACTTGTCGACGACGGACACATCTCCAACGAGTTTCTGCGGTCGTTCCCGCTCGGCCGGGTGTTCCGGTACTACGCCAAGATTGATGTTCTGCGCGGCCGCCCAGAGATCCTTCCGGTTGAGGTTCAGTTCACATGCAAGCCGTTGATGGTGCTGACGCGGTTCCTGTACGCGGCCGACATCTCGCCCGCGGATATCGTGTCCAAGCTTGACTTTGGATCCACAGTAGGCGCAGTTGGCTCGATGGGCTGCTGCGGGGTGGACCAGAGCGCTGACAGCCAGCACTGCCCACCTCAGTCGATCGACGGCGGCGCGCGCAAGCGCTTGATGCTGTACAACGCCAACTCGTTCAAGCTCAAGTACAAGTGCGAGATCAGCAACGCGGTGAGCCGCTGCATGCAATCTGCAAACAAAAGCAAAGCTCGAGGCGTCTGACAGCGCGGTGCGCAGCAATACTCGCTTGGCTCGCCCGCGGGGATTGTCAACCCCAACTCGTGCAAGGAGATTGTCGTGGACTTTAAGGGCCTCGAGCTCAGCGGCGACGAGACGGACATTCCCAAGAGCGAAGAGTACAACGCGGTGCTCCGGGTCAACATGTTCCTGGACGCCCTTCCGCCGCTCAGCATCCCCGTGACGGGCATTCTCGTCGATGTGCGTTTGCGTCTTTGCGGGAGCCATTAGCGAAGCAAGCGGTGATGGTGGATGCTGACTAACGACGGATATCTGTGCAGCAAGCGCCGATGCTCGACATTCCCGGGGAGATGGACTTTGGCACGTTGTACCGGGGTAAAAAGTACAAGATGGAGCTGCTGCTGCGGAACCCGGCGCGGCGGCCGCTGCGGTGGCGGTTCTACGTGGAGCGGCAGTTTGCCGACATCTTCACGGTTGTTGGCAAGAGCGAGGACATTACCGCGGCCAAAAAGTCGTTTGTGGTGGCCGTGAGCTTCTGTCCGGCGATTGCGGTCACGTACAAGGCAACGGCGTACATGGAGTCGGACGCGGGCAACTTTACGCTCGATTTGTCTGGCACGGGTATCCAGCCGTCGATCGAGGTTGAGCAAAAGTCGGACAACTTTGGCATTGTGGGCATCACCGCGCCAGAGTTCCGCGAAGTGACTGTGACCAATCCGCTGGATCTCAAGCTGCGGCTGCGCGTGCGGTCCGATAACAAGCACTTTACGGCCAGCGTCAGGTGCGGTGCCCGCGATGGCGGCTCGGCTTGGTGATGCGCCATTGAACACGCGCGAGATGACTGGCACTGACGCTGGCGATGACATGGCCTGTGTCGCTGCGCATGCGTGGGTGCGTGCGTGCTTGCAGCGAGTTTGAGCTCAAGGCCGGCGACTCGCGCAAGCTGCAGATCATGTTCAGCCCGTCGGTCAAGGCGCGCTTCGAGCGCGGCAACATTGCCTTTTTCAATCTGGATGATCTTCCAGACGGCATGGACGAGAGCGACGACGAGGACGATGCGGGCAGCGGCAGCGGGGACGCCGGAGTCGGCGCCGTCGAGCGGCGGCCCGCACATCCAGCCAAGCCCATGAGCCCGCGCAAAGAGCTCGAGCTGCTCAAGGAGATCGCCTTTGAAGGCGTGGGCGGCGAGTTTGGCATGCGCGCCGAGGGCATGGACGTGAGCGCGCTCGGCGGGCTCGGCGGGCTCGACGCGCAGGGCGGCCCGGGCGGCACGCCCATCAACATCATCACCATCACGTTCCAAAAGGTCAACCAACGGCAGCGCACGCGCAAGTCGTTCGAGGTCGAGAACTGCGGCGACACGGTGCTCGAGCTGGGCGTGTTCACCACCAGCGGCGAGGAGATCACGAGCGCGACCGAAGGATACGGTATCAACAAGCTCTGCTCGTACCGCGTGGCGCCGGGCACGGTCGCCGTGCAGCCGCACGGCAAGGACAAAATCACCATCACTGTCGAGGTGCGGGTGCTGGCGCCGGAATCGCCGCCCGCTGCGTCCTGATATCCGCCTGCGCGCTGTTGCTGACGCCACTGCCGCCACTGCCGCCGCCGCCGTCAGGGCCTCGACAGGGGCGAGGATAGCTTCGAGTTCATTGTGCGCACGCGCACGCTGATCAGCCCCAAAGCCATCAAGATCCACGTCAGCGCCAACGTGCTGAGCTCAGCGACAGACGAGAGCCTGCGCGCGTTTGCGCGCGCGGACATGAACCTCGAGTCGCTGTTCAACGTGGCGCTCCAGGAGGAGGAAAAGTACGCCATCGAGCGCGAGATCTGGAAGGTGCTGCTGCCCATCGTGCGCGTGGCGCCCGTGCCGCCGAGCGCCGAGCTGCAGACGGTGCCGATGATCGAGGTGAGGGGTCGGTGGCGCTGGCATCTGCTCGACTCGTGTGAAGCGGCGGGGCTGCGACGGGGGGGGGGTGCTGTTGTGCGTGTGCGTGACCTGGTGCTGACTCGGCACCACAGCCCGTCGTTACCCGCCCAGACATTGGGCCATATCTCGTCCGCCCGCCGGCGATCCCCGCGGTGCTGCCGCAGCGCGCCAAGAAGTGGTACATGAACCGCGTCTCAATGGCGCTCGAGGGCTTCAAGGTGAGGCGCATCCCGACGCTGTCGATGCCCACTGCCTGGCACCTGCTGACACGGTGGCCACCCGCAGTCAAACGAAGACGAGATGACAGAAGAGAGTGCGCGCCGCCAAGAGGCGATCGAGTTCCTGCAGCCCCTCGAGAAGAAGGTGTTCTTGGAGAAGAAGCGCGATGTATAGACGGGCGTGCAGTGAAATACATGGCACAGACACGGGCATGGCTCAATCAAAATAAGCGATGCGGTTCATTGTGTGAGTACCGGCGCGGCGCTGTTTAAGCGCCCTTGACGAACTGGACGCCCTTGGCGATGTTCTTCTTGAGCTCGACGACGGCCTCGGCGTACAGCTTCTGCTCGTAGTCGGACATGGGGCCAACGGGGTGGATCTTGGCAACGCCGCCAGTCTGTTGGTGTGCATGCGGCGCACGGGGAGAGGCGGGTCAGCGGCTGTGGCAGCGGGGAGACAGCAGAGGCGCAGACTTACGCCGAGCTCGACGTTGGTGGCAAAGAAGTCGGCGCCCTCCTTCTGCGCGACGGGGCTGAAGACAAACGTGGGCTCGACGATGCCCTTCTGGCCCTCGAGCGCCTTGAGGAGCGAGTTGGTGAAGCGGGCGCCGGCCTGGGCCATCGAGAGCGTGGCCGAGCCGGTGCCGTCCTTGGCCTTGACGACCTCGTCGCCGCCGTACTGGATGCGGTGCGTGAGCTTCTCGATCTCGTCCTGGGTGAACTTGATGCCGGTCTGTGGGGCGGCGAGAGTCGTGCGGTGAGCGGCGAGCGGCGAGTGAGGCGGGCAGGCGTCAGCCAGGCGGCGCCATTCACATGGCGTGATTTGCGCCCGATGATCGGGTGCCATCGCTCAAATCAAAGGCGCGGCACGGCTCGGGCTCGGCGCTGGGGGGGGGGGCAAGCGGCCGACGCACCTGCGACAGCAGCGGCAGGATCGTGACGCCCGAGTGGCCGCCGACAACGTGCACGTGCACATCCTCGGGGTTCTTGCCCTTGATGGCGGCCACAAACGTCGAGGCGCGCACCACGTCGAGCGACGTGACGCCAAAGAGGCGGGCCGGGTCAAAGACGCCGTGCTTCTTGAGCACCTCGGCAACAATGGGCACCGTAGAATTGACCGGGTTCGAGATGATGAGGAGATGTGCCTTGGGGGCGTACTTGGCGGCGCCCTCGGCCAGGGTCTTGACGATGTTGGCGTTGGTGTTGAAGAGGTCGTCGCGGGTCATGCCGGGCTTGCGCGGCACGCCGGCGGGGATGACAATGACGTCGCTGCCCGTGAGCGCCTCGCCGAGCGACTCGGCGCCCTTGTGGCCCGTGACCTTGGCCGGCGTGTTGATGTGCGACAGGTCCGCGGCGACGCCCGGCGTGTTGACAATGTCGTACAGCGACAGCTCCGACACGAGCGGGTTGAGCTTGAGCAGCAGCGAGAGCGGCTGGCCGATGCCGCCGGCGGCGCCGAGCACGGCAACCTTCTTGCCGTGCTGTTGGCGGCGCAGGTGGCGGGGCGAGCGTGCACAGGAGTGTCGGCGCGCGCAGGAGTGCAGGTGTGCGGCAGGCACGTCGGAACGGAAGGCCAATCAGCATCATCCAGAAAGCGGCCGAGATCGCCAAGATCGCCGCGCGCGGGAACGGGCGGCGCGCGCGGTGTGCCGGTGGAGCGCGTACGCGCCACGGGGGAGTGCGCGCTCGCGCTAGCGCTCACGCGGCGCGACCTACCATGGCAACCGACGACGAGAACGAGCGGCGGAAGAGCTGGGTGGCGAACATGAGTGTGTGCGTGACGAGGTCCGAGGCGAAAGGGGCAGAGTGAAGAGGGATTTCGCAATTTATTGCGGCCGCCACATGGCATGGCAGCCATGTTCTGCCGCCTTGTCCGTGGCGCCATCGCAGCCCAACGTCGTCGTCGCGCAGCGCGCCTGGTCCCGCCAGCGCCGCCTCACTTCTTGCCGACGCCGCGGCGCGCCTTGCTCTTGGCTCGGATCTTCTTCTTGAACTGGTTGTTGGACATGAAAAGGCGCATCTTCTGGACCTTGGACATGGTCGCCGTCGAGTCCTTGGCGCCAGCGGCCGCGTCGTCCTCGGCCATCTGCGCGTCCTCATCGGCAACGGCGGCTGCTTCTGCGGCGGCCGGCGCGCGGCTGCGGCTGCGGCCACGGTTTCGCTCGACAGTCTCGGCGGCGGCACCAGCGCCGGTTGCTGCGGCCGCAGCCGCGCCATCGACGATGGCCATCTCGCCAGATCCCTCCACGAGGCGCTTCGCGAGGCGCTCGACGCGCGCGTCCTCGGCGGGCTTGAAGACCTGCATTCACGCACCGCCCGGCCGCGCCAGTAGCGGGAGCAGCAGAAGCAGAAGCAGCAGCGGGTGCGATGCCGTGCACACCAGCGTCAGCGCCGTGTCGCCGTCGCACCGAGCCCCCCCCCCTGCGCCAACAAAAAAAAAAGCGTGGCAGCGGCAAGCGGCAGGCGGCTGGCTGCCTGCCTGCCGTGCTGGCCGCTGTGCACGGCACCGGAAGGCTGCGTGCGCCGCCTGGTGAACAGTGCTACCAAGTGCGACGCCATCGCGGCGCGGGTGCGGGGCGCGATGCACGCACCGTCTCGCGGCGGTTCGCCTTGGCCCTCCGTGCGCTCTTTGACCGCAGCCCGCGCGCCATTGTGACAGTGCGGGAAAGGCCCGAAGGCGGTGTGGAGCGAGGTCGACAGCAGGCGATGCCTGAGCCACCGGCCGGCGTGTGAGCAGCGTGGGCACTGGCTGCGGCGCTGGCCGGCTGCCGGGCAGCGCAGCAATGCCGCGCACGCACCGTCGGGGAGCGTCGCCGCCTCGGCGGGTCTGTCCCGCACTTTGCCCGAGACGATGCTTCAGACCGTGCAGCTGGGTCTGTCGCCGGTCGTGACGCTCTTTGTGACGAGCTCCAACGCGGCGTCGGAGCGCCGGTTCGACAAGGCGCTGACGATCCAGTCGCTCAAGGTGCGGGCGTGTGCGCGGCGGGCGTGGCCGGGTCGGCGGACCCACCCCGGACGCCGACGCAGCGTGCCGTGGCTGCTGATGGATGCCTCGTTGCGGCGACGGCGCTGACGAGCCAGCCCGCTGCGGCCCGCTGCTCCGGCTCCAACGCCGCGGCGCGGGCGTGCGTGCGCAGGAGCGCCTCGAGCCCATCACGGGCGTGCCGGCGGCGACCATGAAGCTCAAGCTGCAGACGGAGACGGGCGAGCTTGTGGCGGCGCTCGACGACGACAGCAAGATGCTGGGCTTTTACGCCGTGCAGGACTTCCAGTACCTGCACGTCATCGACACGAGCCCGTTCAAGATGCAGAACAACTACACGGACGTGTCCAAGGTCGAGAAGTTTGAGATGGCCGAGGACGACTACGACCGCATGCGCGGGACGGTGCGCGACTTCAAGCGCCGGCACAAGATTGGGCGGTTCGCGGACGCCGCGTCCGAGTCGTCGTCGGCAGTCGAGGCCCGCGACAACGAGTTTGAGGCCGAGGCCGCCGCGGTGCATGTGGGCGACCGCTGCCTTGTCGAGGTCGAGGGCGGCATGTCTAAGCGTGGCGCCGTGCGCTTTGTCGGTGGGTGGTCGCCTCTGCTCGATCTCTGATGGCCGACGCATGCCTCGACGGACGGCGCTGCGGCGGATCTGGCGCGGCGCAGCGGTCTGACGGGATGCGCACCCGCCTCGCGGCACAGGCAAGACGGATTTCAAGCCGGGATACTGGGTGGGCGTCGAGTACGACGAGCCCGTGGGCAGGAACAACGGCACGTGAGTCGAGGATGGCGCGGATGGCATGGGGGCCGCGGGTGTGGGCGTGACGCTGATGGCTACCCATTGCGCTGCTGTGCCGACTTGGCCCCGCCGGCTCTCAGTGTCAACGGCAGAAAGTACTTTGAGGCGCGCCCGAACCATGGCGCGTTTGTGCGGCCGAATAAGCTGCAGGTCGGCGACTTTCCAGAAGAGGATCTGTTTGACGACGAGGACGAGTTTTAGGCGGCGCGCTGGATGCGTGTGTCTGCGTCTGCGTGCTCGCTGGTGTTGTTGAGGATGGAATGAAGTCTGGAGACAGCGATGCGCAAGCGGCCGAGGCGAGCGCGAGACGCCGGGCGGTGGCCGCGGTTGCAGAAAGCGTCCGCCGCGAAGTTCGAGGGACGCATGGCTCCAGCGCCAGCGCGCAAGAATGATGTGGGCGATCATACGAATCATGCTCAAAACCGCAGCGTAAACGGCGAGCGCGAGTTTGAGCGCTCCTCACTCGCCGGCATCGACTTGAGCGCCCGCGCAAGCAGCAGCGGAACTGACAGCGGCGGCGGACGCGGCAGCGGCATCGACATCAGCAGCAGCAGCAGCGGCGGCGGCGGCGGCGTTGGCGTATTCAGCAACGAGTGCGGCCAAGTACGCTCACAGCATCGACAGCGGCTTGCTGTGACTCGGCTGGGGGCAAGGAGCAAGCGCGAGCGGCATCTGCAGCGGCGCATCACAGTCGAGACGCGAGATCAACAGCGCGTCGCAGGCAGCAGGCGGCCTTTGACGCAGCCCACGAGCGAGTGCGTCATGGCTGTGCCAATTGCGCGTGATCTTGCCAGCAGCGGGGCGTTGGCTCTGTCGCGCTTGAATGGGGGAGGCGCGAGCGCGGCCAAGGCGCAGCTCGGCGGCAGCCAACGGCGGTGTCGGCGGCCGCCGTTGGTATTTTGACGCGCAGCCTAGCGCACGCGAGCTGCATGCGTACGAACGAGATGACATGCTCGCTGACGCCGGAAGCATGGCGCAGGCGGCAGCAGCGACGCACCAGCGCAGAGACACTGCCAAGCAGGCGGTGGGAATCGGCAGCACACGCAAGTGTTGCGGCCTTGGCCAGGAGGCAGCGCAGTGGGAGAGAAAAGGCTGACTGAATGCATACCGGCAGGCGCAGCAAGCGGTGTGTGCGATCGGCCAGAGCAAGGCAAGCTCCCACGAGCGGGGTTGCGAGGGCCAGAAGCGGCGCGGCGCAGCGCAGTCGGGACTCTGCCCAGCGGCGCAGCAGCATTTGTGCGGCGGCGCGGCGGCACGCGAGCAGGTACCGCGTCCGGTTCCGTCCAAGCGCGGCGCGAAGCAGGCGGGCCTCTGAGCACCGGGCGATGGAACCCGCGGCGGGCGGGCACGGACCTTGGGGCGGCGACGGCTCCGAAGGCTTTGGCAACGGGCACGGACCCGGGCACGGCGGGCCGCTAGTCGGATCGGGGACGCGGCATCGGCTGCCGCCGCTGCACGGCGGGAGCATCAGCTCCAGCACGTCGCCGGCGGTCGGGCACGGACACGGGCCGCTTCACATGGCGCACGGGCCAACGCACGCAGCGCAGGGGCCATGGCCGGGGCCGGCCGGGCAGCTGCCGGGGGCGGCGGACAGCGACGCAGGCGCGGGCGGCGGCGCGGCGGGAGCCGCATTGGAGGCGGGGCAGGGCGAGCGGCCGCCGCTGCCGCCGTCCGCCGGCGCATCATCTGGGACGGCACGGACATCATCAGGGGGCCGCGGGGCGGCGGCGGCTGCGAGCGGACCGGACGGCAGCATCGGCATCGACATGGGAATGGACAAGGACGCGGGGCCCTGG
>JADGIZ010000052.1:0-33925 GCA_027604665.1 Polyrhizophydium stewartii | reverse complement strand
GCGGGGGGCGCCGCCGCGCGGCTGGGCGGGGGGGGTGGTGGCGGCAGGCGGTCGGGCGCATCGTGGTCCCCAGAGGCCCCCAGGGTGCTACTGCCGACGACGCTGCTGCCAGCGTCGGACCGTGCGGGCGAGGCCAGGGCGCCATGCGGATCCGACGGCGACGGCGACGGGCCGGCCGCGCCGCCTGCCGCCGCCGCGGCGGGGCGACCGGGCGAGCCAGCTTCGGAGCGGTCGTCGCCAGGACTGCCTCCTGGCAAGGCACCTGTGCTGGAGCCGCTGGCGGCCGAGGCGCTTGGGCGGCGAGTCGGCCCGGTCTTGCGTCGGAACAGGCTGCTCAGGAAGCCTGCAGGCTTGGCCGGGGCCGCAGGAGGGGGCGACGGGCGGGAGCCGTCGAGGTTAAACGACTCCAGGGCCTGGGGCATGGGGTCCGCCGAGTGCGTCGAGAGCGTGCGGTACAGCTGCGCGCCGTACTCGGGCTCGCCGGCGGGCGGGCCGCTGCCGGCGGTCGCGATGTGCATCGGCGGCATCGAGCGGCGGTTCGACGCCATCGCTCGCGCCGGGCAGGGAAGGTTGCATCCCGACAGCTGCTCGAGTGCGGCTTGGTCACTCGGCCTCGCTCTGCGATGACGCAGCTTGCCACCCCCCCCCCCCGAGCGAGCATCGATTAGGGACATAAAAGTCCAAGCACACCTTTCATTGAGCGCCAAGCTGGACATGCGCCGAGGCGCATCACTTGGTTCGCGCCTTCTTGGACGCCGCGCTGCGGTGGTGGCGCACGCAGAACTCGCGGATGCGGCCGTATGCGACCTCCAGTTGATCTTTGGGCGGCGTAAAGACAATGCGCACAAAGGGCCGCGGGCAGCGGAAGCACTTTCCGGGAAGGCACAAGACCGACTCTTCTTGCACGAGCTTTTCGACAAAGTCGAGGTCGTCCTTGATGCCGTCAAACTCGTCGAGCTTGATTTCGACCATCAGGTACATGGCGCCTTGAGGGAAGATGGGCTGGATGCCGGGAATGCCCTTGAGAAGCTCGCTGCTGACACGGGCATTGGCTTCGAGCTGGTGCATGGTTTCGTCGTAGAAGGACTGCGGCGATGCCAGAATCTCGGGGATAGCGGCTTGGATGAGCGAGTTTGCGCCGAGGGTGAGCTGCGACAAGTTGACGAGGCCTCTGCGGACCTGTGTGTGAAGCGGGAGGCGGGCGGTGCGCCAGGATAACAGCGCAAGGTCAGCAGCGCCGATATCAGAGCCGCAGTAGGTACGGCGCATACTCGCCTCGTCGAAGCGGCCGTCGCGGTCGTGCACAAACACCCAACCGACTCGCCAGCCCGGGACAAGGTAGCGCTTTGCAAGTCCGCCTGTGGACAGAATGGGCACGGTGGTTGTGAGCGTTGCAAGCGGGAAGAACTCGTGAGGCTTGAAGACCATGTCTGCATAGATCTCGCTGCAGCGAGCAGGTCAGCGCATGGCATCCAATTGATCCTTTCCAAGGGGCCATCAAGGCGGAGCCACGCACTCGGCGATGATCGGCAGGTCGTGGCGCTCGGCCACGTGCAGGATCTCGAGCAGGTGGCTCTTGGAGTACACGGAGCCGCAGGGGTTGCTGGGGTTGTTGATGAGGATGCATGCCGTGTTGGCGTCGATCAGCGACTCGAGATGCGCAACGTCGATCTCCCACGAGCGCTCGGGCAGGAGGTTGTAGAAGCGGCATTCGATGCCCTTTGAGCTGGCGAGGGTCTCGTATAGAGAGAAGCCCGGGGCCGGCAGCAGAATGTTCTGGCCCTCATTGCAGAGCACGCCGATGCTCAGGTTGAGGGCATCGGAGCATCTGGAGCGCGGCGGAAGCAGGCCGATCACGAGACGGACTCTGTTGTCAGCCGGGAGGGCCGGCTGCAGTTCCGGGCGGCCGCGCCAAGGCGGGCGGGCGGCACGCACCCGCTGGCAATGATCACGTCCTTGTCGGTCAGCGGGGCCGCGGGACGCGAGTACTTGGCGGCGAGGCTCTTGCGGGCGGTCTCGGTGCCGATCGAGGGCGGGTACCCGTTGGCCGAGTACGAGTCGAGCTTGTGCTTGACTGCGTCGACGGCGCTGTGCAGGCCAAGGTGCGTGCGTGCGTGTTGCGGGTTGGAGAGGCGGCATGCGCAGCGAGCGGGCGGCACAGTCAGCGCGAGGCTGCGGGACAGACGGGCAGGCGCAGCGGGCGGTGCGGGCTCGCGTACCTGCGGTGCAGCTTGAAGTTGCCAAAGGTCGTCGGGTCGCCGAGGGCGAGCGACAGCATTGGCTTGTCCGGGTTGGGCACGACGCGGAGGCCGTCGACGATGGCGCGGATCGGGTTGCGCGTGCGCATGGCGACCGCAGACGCGCGGATCGGGCGCGGAGCACGGCGCGTGCCGTGCGTGCCTGCGTTGGCCGTGACAGATGGGACCGCCGACGACATGTGAATGGGTGCGTGTGAGTGTGCTTGTCGCTGCCTCGTCCGATCGTTCCGCGTCGCTTCCGCGGTTCTTCGCCGACCGTTCCGCGTCGCTTCCACGGCGCATCGTCGACCACGGCTGACGCCGACTGCTCGCAACGTGCCCGCCCGCCATGGCTGCACCAGAGAGCTTCGACGTCGCGATCCTCGGCACAGGCCTGACCGAGTGCATCCTCGCCGGGTACGCGTCCGCTCGCCCACCCGATGCCGCTTGCCGCTTGCCGCTTGCCGCGCTGACGCCGCACCCCAGCGCCCTTGCCCGCGCCGGCAAGCGAGTGCTCCATCTCGACACCCTCGACCACTACGGCGCCCAGCTCGCTGCCCGCCACGCGGCAGACTTCCTCGCCGCAGTCGCCGCGCTGCCCGACTCCGGTGCGCTGTGCCTATTCCGCGCCTGCGCCTGCGTCCTGCTGACCGCTCCCTACCCTGCCCGGCAGAGATCGGCGTGTCGTCTTCGGCCCCGCAGTCGGCCTCGGACGAGCAGCCAGTCCTCGGAGCCGACGGCGACAGCGAGGCACTCGCCGCGCAGCTTGCGGCCGCCCCAGATGCCGCCGAGTGGGTCGCACGCCTCTGCGGCGATGCGGTGCCCGAAAGCCCAGAGCGGCTGCGCGAGGCCCGCTTCGTCGCCTCGCTCATCGCCAGGGCCCGTCACTTCAACCTCGAGCTCGTGCCGGCTGTGCTGTACTCGCGCGGCCCGATTGTCGACCTGCTTGTCTCCTCCCGCGTCGGGCCTTATCTCGAGTTCAAGCTTCTCAACGACATGTTCTTTGAGTGGGACCAAGAAATGGAAAAGGTCTGCCCATGGGCTGTTGCGCTCGCCTCACAGATTCATTTGTGCACCAGCACATCGGCACTAACCCTGCCCCCTCCAGGTTCCGTCGGGCAAGGACGATATTTTCGTCAGCAAGACCAAGGACCTGCTCGCCAAGCGCCGGCTGATGAAGTTCCTCACAATGGCGCTCAACTACCTTGACAATGAGCATGCCTGGCAGGGTGAGCTCGCAGTTGCATGGCACACTGCCGGCGCCTGCAACTCACCGAGGCCGTGCAGAACACGCCAACCGCCCCTTCTGCGAGTTCCTCGCCGGCCAAGGCCTGGATCCAAAGATGTCTGCCGTGATTATGCATGCCATCGCCCTCGTTGGCGATGCGGACGAAGCTGCGACCATCACAACGGCAGATGGGCTTGAACGCACTCATCGCCATCTCAACTCGTTGGGACGGTACGGAAAGCGCGCCTTTCTTGTCGGCATGTACGGCACGGGCAGCGAGCTCTGCCAGGCCTTCTCGCGGTAAGCTCCTGCGTCGACTTGCTCGCGCTGCCACGGCTTTGGCAGCTCATCCCCCAGCAGATACTGCGCTGTGTTTGGCGGCCTATACATCCTCGGATTTCAACCCGATTCGATCGAGAGCACCGATGAAGGCGTCTGCATCAAAGGCCAGGACCAGACATTTGTTGCCGACAGCTTGGTCGTCGGAGCCGAACACGCGGCCAAGCTGCCTGTTCCCGTCAAACTCGTCGAAACTGCGCTGTGGCGCGCAACTATCATCAGCAATGCACCGGTGCTCGGCACGACGGAGCTGAGCATGGCCGCGCTGCCGCCGCAGGAGGGCGCTCGCGAAAACGGCGTCTTTGCAATTCAGCTCAGCGCAGACACTTGCACATGTCCCGAGGGTCTCTGTGAGTTTGCCGAACTCTGGCGACCTTTGCTGGTTACTGGCTAAAGTCGATTTGCCACTCCCTTCCATACACGCCAGACACCGTGTCGATTATCTCGCACTCCTCAAAGTCAACAAAGCAGGATCTCAAGGACGCCTTGATTTCTCTGCATGCGCACCAGGCTCGATTGCAGAGTGGTACGTGCTTTCAGACGCTGCCAGCCGCAGAGCCTCCAACACTGACTGGCTTTGCGCTCAGCAGCTTCGGTGTGGCTTGACGCCGTGTACCAGATCAAGCACATCAAGCCCGAAACAGAGGATGCGTTTATGGACAAGCGCATTGCTGTCTGCAGCAGCCCCTCTGGCCAGATTGTTCTCGAGGACCATGTTGCAGAGGCACGTCGCCTCTTTGAGCGCATTTGCCCTGGCGCCATTTTCTACCCCGAAGAGGCGCAGCCTCCCGAAGATGAATGAGTCGTATACAGACCGACAATTGTTTAGCAAGTTGGCTTATGGTGGCGGGTGTCTTTTATGCGAATCGGCTGCATCTTTACTGCACAGCGCTTTCGCGATCGTTCGGCTCGTCCGAGTCAACAGTCCTGACGGCACCAAAGCGGGTAGAAAGAAGCTCAGATACTTCCTTGATGCGCTCGTCAACGTTGTTGATTTGCGCGTAAAGCACGCGGTACTTCTCGTTGACAGCAGCGAGCTCTTTTGCATAGTTTCTTGAAATGCGTCGCTGCTCTTCAACGTGATGCTGGAGTGATGTCCCGCTTCAGTATTTTTGGGGGGCGGGGGCATACACACACGCTGACCTGCACATACCTTGAGTTTGCGCACTTCTGGCGCATCGTACTCGTGCGCACCAATGCCCTCGTCCTCTGGAAACAGTCGCTTATATACCGCCGGCTACCCGCATTTATCAGCATTCGGCGGGAAGGACTGTGCCAAGTCGCGCATCAGCACAGACATTTTGCTTGAGCTTCTCAGAGAGCTGCATGAGGACTGGGCAGGTCTGCGCACGCTCCTCCACCCAGTCCTTGACAAAGTGCCAGCGACCCAAATACTGAAGGTCCTTGCGGCGCTTCTCAGGCTGCTTCTTGGATAGCTCGAGAGGAAACAGGTCGCCAACGCGCGATACAAACGCAAGCTCTTCTTTGGTAGTTTGGAGCTCAATCCTTTAGGTGGGATTAGCCCTGCAATACGGGGCGAGAGCATCATGCGCTTGGACGTACAGCCTTTTCCACCTGCTGGCGACATCCCACGCAGCAACAAGATCTACAATGCGTGCCCTCTCGGTTTCGAGCGCGTCCCTAGTTGCGTGCTCGACCATGAGCTTGTTTATCTTGGAACGCAGAAACGCCTTTTCGTCGAGTATGTTGCCGATGGCTTTGATCACAAGTGCGTATTCGTTCTGGAGACATGGATATTGGCTGGCAATCCATCTTGCGCGGCCATCGCAGTGCCACCTACTTGGATTTCAGACATGAGCGTGGCAAAGGTGCGAAAGTTTGAGATGGCGCGGCAGAAGCAGTGATGCAGCTCCTTCACGCGCTCTTGCGACAGCAGGTCGCTTGCTCCGCCAAAACGCTCGCGAAACTATCAGTCCAAAGGCGTAAGCAAGTAAGCTCGCCAGGATCATTGAGTTGTGTTTGGTACCCCGATTCACCTGTTGCATCGATTGGCTGAGCTCAGGAATTGTCAAACGGCCGTGCTCCAGGTGCATCTGGTCGCCCCCGCAAAAGACCCTCTCGAACAGCGAGCGTGAAAAGTCCGTGCGGATCCGAAAGTAGCTTGCTTTCGCACCTTTGATCGGGCCGAGAAACGAATATTCGTTTGTGAGCGGTACTCTGGGCCGCGCGTTCCGGATCGCGATAGACGGAGGTGGTGTGGCACGAGCCATTCTTGCGCGCAGCTCCGGCGGCAAGACATGGGGCTCGATCCGTTCGGGCTGATCTGCCGCAGAGCTCGTGGCCGCCGCAGCACCAGCGGCCGGACCAGCCGTTGCGGGACCGCCAGGCCCTGCTTTTGCGCTCGATGGGTCGGCAAATGCTCCGGATGCGCCGTTCTGCTGCGCGAGTATGTCTGCAGCCGCGAGAGTCGCCGTGGGCACGTGTAGCTCCATCAGTCGCTGCAGCGAGGGATGCACTGGCTCATCGCAACGCCCTCCTGCAGCATGCGCCGCGCGTCTTCGTGTCTGCGCCATTGCGGCAAACCCCCAAAACGCGGCTGAATGTGGGGGTTTGCCTCACGATATTTCATATGGGTCTGTCCCGCAGAGAGAGCCTGCGCCAATAAGGACTTGGGCGAGCGAGCCAGGGAGACCGCCAGAATGGCCGAGATGGAGCTGGTGGACGCACATACTCAGGCGGGCTCCTTCCAGCGAAGCCGTTCGCGCCTTCAGGCCCGATGTCATGCGATTTCAGCGACTTTGGTGCCAGGCGTGCGATACAGAATCCTCCCCCGACCCTCCAAACCCAACGACCGCTATGTTCTCCGAGGCGTGCCCGTCATACAGGTACGATGCCCGCCGCGCGCGCTCAGCGCATGCCGGCGCGCGCCTGCGCCGCAGCACAGCAGAGGCCGCGGCACGCCACGTCCCGCGCCGCTCGCCGCCCGCCGCCCGCCGCTCGCCGCAGCGGCACGTCCGTCGCCGGCGCAATCTCTGGCGACCCTGGCTTGCGGCGATCGGCACCGCTGCGCGTCGCGCCGCCAGCAGCGGCCTGTGCGTGCGGGCCTGCCGCGGCGGCGTATAGTGCGCAGCCGCAGCGGCAGTGGCCGCTCGGCGGCGCGTGCGCGCGGGCGTGCCCGCTTGCCAGCGCGCGCGCGCGCCGTGGGCGGCGACGCGGCGGCGGCCGGCCTCCTTCACGTTCGGCCAAGTCCGCCTTGCTGCTCGATGCTCGCCCGCTCACGCAACGCTGCTCGACCGCTCCTTTCGTCTGCCTGCGCGGCCCATCTGCGGACGGGCATGCGTGCGCCTGACAGTCCGTTCTTCGCCTCGATGGGCTGCGCTGCTGCCATCGTCTTCACCGGTCGGTGGGCCGCGTTGTCGCGCGAAATGCGTTGTCATGGCCCTGACGCTGGCTGCTTTCCCGTCACCTCGACCCGCCACTCTGCCGCGCCCCACTCCCCCGCCTCGCTCGCCGAACGTGCCGCGCTTCCTGTCCGTGCGTCTGTTGGCCCGCAGCCATTGGCGGTGCATACGGAACGGCAAAGTCGGGCGTTGGCCTTGCCGCCATGGGCGTGATGCGTCCCGAGCTTGTGCTGAAGAACGTCATCCCCGTTATTATGGTGCGCTGCCCGCGCGCGCGGGCCGTCGGCGCTGCCTCTGCCGCTGACTTGCTGCCGCACGGCGCTTCTTGCTACAGGCCGGTATTATTGCCATCTACGGTGTCATTGTGGCCGTGCTTCTCTCGAGCAACCGTGAGTGCGGCCTGATCTGCGCGACCGCCTTCGTAGACCGCGAGGGTGTTGCAGGCTAGATCTGTGCTCACGCTGCTGCCCCACCTAAATCTCTTTCGTCCTCAGTCAAGCAGGAGATGACGCTCTACTCGGGCTTCATCTCGCTCGCCGCTGGCCTGAGCGTCGGCCTCAGCGGTCTCGCTGCCGGCTTTGCCGTTGGTGTTGTCGGCGACGCCGGTGTTCGCGGAATTGCCCAGCAGCCGCGCCTGTTTGTCGGTCGGTGCCTTGCCTGCATCACTCGCATGCCAGGCGAGCTGCCGCTGCTGACCCACGAGCGCAGGCATGATCCTGATCCTGATTTTCGCCGAAGTGCTTGTGAGTGCCCTCCACCTTCATCCTGCTGCGTTGTGCATTTATCGCGCGCTGCTGACGCCCTCGCGCGCGTGCGCCCTCCCGCACGCCAGGGTCTCTACGGTCTGATCGTTGCCTTGATCCTCAACACCAAGGCTTCGACCGGCGTGTGCCCATGATCCGGCCAATGAACGTCGCACGTCCTTCCTCTTTTTTTTCCTTGTTTCTCTCGATTTTTTTTTTTTTTTACCGACACCGACCGCAGCCCGATGGCGTCGACGCTTGCTCGCCAGCTGCAGGCCATTGCCGGCGCGCGCGCGCCTGTATCCGGCCGCCAGAAGGCATCGCTGCTGTTCGATGCGCGCGAGGCCGCAGACATTGGCCGTGAGACCATCCTGGTTGCCGGCCGCGCCGGGCTGCAGGAGCTCGCGCTTGTCAACCCGGCGTTCGCGTCGTTTGGCGAGTCGCTCTTCTCAGACTCGCTCAAGGAGCAGGACCGCGGCCTTCTGGTGCGTGGAGCTGGTTGAGCAGCGCCATACCCACTGCGCTTGCTCCACGGCTGACGTTCGATGCGCGCCGTCCGAGCAGACCCGAGCCGAGAACGCCAAGCTCGATGCGCTGATCGCAAAGTTCCTGCGCATGCTCTCGCCGCACTTTCTGCGCAAGGCTGCCTTCAAGGCGCTCGAATGGCTCATCCGCCGCTTCCGCATCAACGAGCTCAACGTCGATGCGGTCATGGAGTGCATCCTGCCTTTCCACGAGACAAAGCAGTTTGCCCAGTTTGTCGCGATTCTCGCCATTCCGGCCTCGTCCATGTGGGTCTTTCTCAAGACCTCGGTCCAGAAGACCAGCGTGCAGCTTGAGCGCAGCTTGATTGTCGACCGCTGCATCAAAGACACGTCGGTCCTCAAGTTCATCTTTGATGCCGTCGACCGCTCTGTCAACGACGGCATTTCCAACGCGACGCTGCTCTCGTTCATGGCTTGCGTGCTCATCCAGTTCTTTGAGACGAAGGCGTCCGTCACGGACGCTGACATGCGCATCGTCTTGCCGGCACTCGTGAACGCCCTGCGATCTCAGATGCCAGATCTGCGCGCAGCGGGCCAGATGGCGCTTGCTTTCCTGTCGACCAAGTCGCAGTTTGCTCCCGAGGCACTCGCAGGCCTTGCCGAGGCCGCGTCGATGGATGTCACGCCCGCCACGCTGTATTCGACGCTCCTGTGCCTTGTCACCGTCTTCCAGAACCAGCCTCGCGTCGATATTCTACCCGAGTCCGTCTACCGCCGCCTCATCGAGTGCCCTGGGCTCACCAAGACCCTCTCCACCGTGGCCACGACCTACCAGGCCGACGACTTTGCAGAGCCATTCCTCAAGGCGCTGCTGCGCTCGCACAATCTTCGCTCTGCCGATCCTGCCGTCGATCCCGAGGCCGAGGTGTTTGTAAGCCTTGTCTCGACCAGGCTCCTTTCTCCCGGCACGCTGCAACGCATTTTTGCGGCGACCATCCAGGCATATGTGCCGCTCGTGCTCCAGTCGCAGTCTGCCCGCGCGGCCGTCATCGGCTCGCTCCTCCGTCAGGTGTACGAAAGCAATGTTGTGATCCTGGACTCGGTGCTCGATGCCCAGTTCAAGTCCACCCTCGATGGCACGGAGAAGTCCAAGAAACGCCGCGCCGTGCTCTACCAGCTCACGACGTCGTTTTTCAAAGACACCATGCTCGAGAGCATCGACTCCAAGGGTACGACATTGTATCTCAGCCTGCACCACCCGCAGCGCAGCGTCCGCCTCGTGGCTGTCGGAAAGCTCAAGAGCATGCTGGAGTCTGATCTGGCCGAGTCGGACCGCGTTGCCCTCACGCGTCTTGCTCAGGAGTCGTTGCTCTCGCTGCTGCAGGACGAGGACGCCTCCGTATCTCTCGCCGCCATGGAGTTCCCGAACTTGGCGACCTATGTGGCGGCGGACCAGCTCTCTGACATTGCTGCCGACCTCGTTGCGGCCAAGCGCACCGACAACAAGCTGCGCGCGGCGGCAGCAGCCGTGCTGTGCACGCTGCTGACGCGCGCCGACTGCCCCATGTCCTGCCGCGAGGTTCTGTTTGGCGCGCTCTGGCGCACCGAAAAGTCGACCGTCACGGCCCGCATCGTCGCTCCTCACGCGTCCGCTCTGCTGCGGCGCGTCGGCGTCGATGCCAAGCAGGCGGATGCGTTTGCAGCCTTGTTTTCCGAAAGTCTCCAGGATGCCGCCCCTGCTGCCACGGAGGCGCGCGATGCCCACGTAGTGCACAACGCCACAAATGCCGCGAGTGTCGAGCTCCTCAGCAAGCAGCTGCGCGCATCGGCCGCCTTTCGGTCCTTTGTGTACAACAACGCGCTCTTTTCGGTCTTCTCGCGCGCGCGCCTCGTCGGCTTGCTCACTGTTGCCCGCGAGGTCGCCGTGGCGTCCCAGCTCGACGACGATGTTTTGACCCTTGCACCGCTGTTCCTGCAGCAGCTGCTTGACATCCCCAAAGAGACCCGCAATCCGGCGCAGAACCTAGTTGACGTGATCAAAAGTCGCCGCACCGTCATGTCCGGCAAGGACGCGCAGACGTTTGCCATCATCAAGGCCGCACTTGCGATCACGCGCCGCCTTGTGCAGCCCCGCTCATGGCTCAACATTGCAGGATCGTCAGGCCCGGCGCACGCCCGCGTGCTGATCATCGTCTTTTCGACCGTGCTCGCTGTGCCCAACGAGGCCATCCGCGAGCTGCTTGTCGAAACGTTCCTGAGCACGATCGGCGCTGCAAGCACCCTCGAGTTTGCAATGTGCGCCTGGACAGAGTCCGAGCTGCCGCATCTGCGCGTGTTTGCGCTTGGCGTGGCGGCCAAGTTTATCGCGGGCTCCTCCAAGCCGCAGGACTACCAGCTCGTTCTGCCAAGCCTGCTGCTTGCTCTTGCGGACCCAGACCGATCCGTGCGGCTGGCTGCCCTTTCGACGCTCGACACTGTTTGTGCAGCGTTCAAGCAGCTGCCAACCGTCGATGCCAAGCACTTGCAAAACGTCATCCATGGCTACGACCGCTTCTACGGCGCCAACTCGACACTCATCGGCTATCTGACGCCCAGGTCGGCTGCTTCGTTTGCAAACAAGCTCGCCTCGTGGGCAGAGGAGATCTCGGCCGACGCTGGCTTTATTGCCACCAATCTGCATCTGGCACTGCAGCGTGCCGACTCGAGCAAAGTCAAGTTCCAGGACGACCTGCTTGGCTTCTTGCTCACCAACATCCTTGCTTTTGGCTCCATCGACACGCAGACACGCCTCTTGGCCCTTATGCAATCGGTCGACTCGTCGCTCAAGCTCAAGACGCTACTGCCGCTGCTCGAGAAGACTGCGGCGACTTTCTTTGTGCAGCTCCAGCCAGGAGATGCCGCAGCATCGGCCGCCGCAGCCATTGCTGCCACAACTCTCGGCGGCACCGACGACGAGATTGCATTCAAGACTGCGTCTCTTCTTTCGCTGCTGGCCAGGCTGTTCACGCCCGCAGTCGTTGCACAGCTCTTCCGAACGGCCAAGTACGCCAAGGCGTTCTGCGCGCTGCTTGCACCCCCGCCCGCAACCCCAAGCGCGTCCGAGGCTGAGCTGGCTCGCGCCGAGCTCTGGCGCACAGTCAACGTCGCCGCTCTTGAGCAGATCACTGCCGCCTGGATCGAAGGCATCGATCTCGACAAGCAGCAGGTCATCTTTGCCGCCCTTGTTGACCTTGTTGCTCTCGGCGACGGCGCTGTCGCGCCAAAGATCAAGGCCATGTTGAAGCACCTGCCGATTTCAGGAAGCGTTGTGCTGCCGACGCTTGAACGCATTCAGCAGTTCCTCGGGCAGGATCCCGCAACCACGACAGCAAAGCGCGCCAAGTCACAAACTGATACCGAAAAGTCACTTATCCTCGGCGGCGTCGCACTCCTCGAGCTGCTGCAGCTGGCGGACAACATGCCCGAGTCTGAGATGCTGATCGGACCGCTCTTTGACATGCTTGCAGCACTGCTCAACTCGGATGTTGTGCAGACCCTGACCGAGGTCGAGTACTTCAAGCAGCTGATTCTGTCTGCGCTGCAGCAGCTGTTCCGCAGCCAAATCGACAGCCGCACGCTGCTCGTCAGCGAGGACGCCGTGCGCATCGACCTTGTGGTGCAATGCATTCGCGTGACAGATAACCCGCAGACGCACAACGCGGCACTGCTGCTGCTGTCGACCGTCGCGTCGGTTGCGCCGCAGAGCGTGCTCATCAACATCATGCCCGTCTTCACCTTCATGGGCGCCAACATCCTGCGCCAGGACGACAATTTCAGCTTCCACGTCATTCAGCAGACGCTGCAGACGATTGTGCCTGCGCTCATGCGCCATCTCGACGGGGAGGCCTTTGCGGAGCTCAAGCCCATCATGGACGTCTTTGTTCAGGCGCTGCCCCACATTCCAACGCACCGCCGCCTGCGGCTATTCACGCTCTTGGTCCAGACCCTCGGCGCCGAGGCGCACTTGGGCTCGATGCTCGCGCTCGTGCTCACGGGCAGCGTGACCAGCAACTTCCTGGCCGCACAGCGGACGTCAGACTCGAACGACGCCATCACCTTTAGCCTCGGTCTTGCTCACCAGTTCTCCCATGGCGAGCAGCTCAAGGCTCTCATCAAGGTCGCCCAAATGAGCCGAACCCTGCCTTGCCGACAGGCGGAGTTTGCGTCGCCGCTGCTCGATGCAGGCACCGAGCTCAAGACGATCCGTCGCGTGAAGCTCCAGCTCGTCAACTTCTTGGGCCATGCTCTGAAATCCAAAAGCCTGGTGTCGGTGCTGGGCGACGAAGCGGACATCCGGAGCGAGGCCGACAACCTGCACCTGCAGCTCATGGAGATCCTGCTGCTCGAGTCGGACGCCGTCAGCGCCTTTGCGGGCGAGGCACAGACGCGGCCGGGCTCGTCGGATGCCAAGTTTGGTCGCATGCTCATGAACAGCCTGCAGGACGCTCTCGCTCTGGCCAACAATCTTCTGGCGCTGGGCGTCTTTGTCGGCGTTACTGAGCGGCTACTCGCGCGGTCTGACGACGCAATCCGCCACCGCGCGCTTGTCATGCTCAAACAGCGCCTTTCTGCTCTCGCCGGCGTCGACGATCTCGAGGAGACGCAGTTTGTCGCCATCCTGCACGCTCTGTACCGGATCCTCGCCGCGGCCGACCCCGAGAACAAGGCGGCCGAGAGCAAGCAGCTGGCAGCCGATTGTATCGCAGGCATCGCGGCGCTGGTTGGCAGCCGCATACCCGACGCCCTGGCCGACGGCGTCAAGACCCTGCTCTCAGAGCACTGCGCCAAGTCGTCGAACGAGGCGTTGTCGTCGTCCTGTATCGTCTGTCTGTCGGCGCTGTCTGTCGCGCTTGGCCCCCGCACCGTTCCGTTCATGCCGCAGATGGTGCCGACAATCATTGCCGCGGGCCACACCGCCCTGGCAGCGCGCTCTGAGTCCCGCCCCGTAATGCTTGCCGCCGTCTTTGGCGCCTTTGTCGTTCTTGTCGAGACGCTCTCTCAGTTCGCCAGCCCGTATCTCGCCGACATCATTTCGTTTGTTGTTGACCCGGCCATCGAGGCGATGCCGCTGCGCGTGCAGCAGCTGGCCGCCGCCATCTCAGCAGGCTTGGCTAAGCACGTGCCCATCCGTGTGTTGCTGCGACCGATGGCGCAGCGACTGCCTGCTGCGATCGAGTCTGGCCCATATGCGCTGGTGTCGCTCTTCCAGCTCGCGTCGGAGCTCATTGCGAACTCGCCTCAGGCGGCCATTGCCGAGTCCATCAAGCCGCTCACGGCCCTGTTCCTGCAGGGCTTTGGATATCGATGCGCTGGCCCGGCCAAGCAAGTTGTCGAGAAGGTGCACTCAGGCTGCATCGGCCTGTATCTTTTCATTTGAAGCAGCGTCGAGCTAACGAGTGGCCCGGCTTGCAGAGCATTGCTGCCGAGGATGCCATGATCTCGGCCTTCATCGCCATGATGATGAAGACCAACGAAACCATTTTCCGGCCCATCTTCCTCAAGATTGTCGACTGGGCTACATCCGAGATGTTGCGCAAGTCAGGTGCGCTCCCCCCCCCGCTCGCATGACGCTGTGCCGCTTTGTTGACCGCTGCTAACCCGTCGGGCTCCGACAGGCTGGACGGACGACAATGTATTTTCGCGCCAGCAGCTGCTCTACCGCCTCAGCGAGCGCCTATTTGCGGAGCTCAAGTCCATCTTCGTGCCATACTTTGCGTATCTGTTGGACAATGCACTGGCGACGCTGCAACGCTTTGTCGACAATCAGCAAGTTGACGCGGACATTTGGATCCTGATTGTCGCCAATATCCGAAGCTGCTTCCTGTTCCATGGTCCCAATGGTGCGTGGCTGACGCCTCCACGCTGCACCTCTGCACGGCTAACGCTCCGCCCAGACTTTATCACATCCGACAGGCTGCAGTCGATCTTGGATGCGCTGATCCTGCAGACCGAGCAGGCCAGTATGCACGATGTCGCATTCAAGGTGAGAGTGCCAAACACCATGCACGAGGCGTGAATGTGTCGGCACGCCCGCTGGCTCACACAAGAGCCGCAGGATCGCATGTCGCAGTACCTTGTTCCCTGTATCGCCCAGCTTGCAGTCACGTTCCGGGGTGACAAGACTTGGAAGGCGCTGACTCGCGCGGCACTGAGCCGCACGCGCTCGGACACCGCTGAGGTGCGCTGGGCGTGCATCAAAGTACTCCATGAGATGTACTCGCGGCTGGGCGAGGAGATGCTCGCTTTCTTCCCCGAGACCATCCCCTTCCTCGCCGAGCTTATGGAAGGTCTGTCACGTGCCGGATGTTCCGGCGTGCCGCCCCTGCCTGCTGACGCCAGCGCGCCGCAGACGACGACGAAGATGTCGAAAAGTCGTGCCAGGAGCTCTGCCTGCTCATTCAGCATTACCTGGGCGAGCCCATCCAACAGTACTTTTCGGCATGATTGCGCTTTATCCACAGCACGACGCGGGCTTTCACGCGCTCACGCAGGGTCTTCGGTGTGCAGCGTGGTGACGAGCTCGTTTTTGAAGCGCGTAATAATAGCCTTGAGGTCCTTTCTACGCACACATACAAACACGTGCGCGTGCGAGCGCGGTGTCAGATTGAGCGGCAAACATCCAGTTGCGGGACTGAAAACACACCCCTCGATGTTCTCGCGAAACAAAATCTCATCCGCATGCACGCGGCCATTGAAGTACGGCACGAGCCTGTGCGCCGTCAGAGTCAGCATACAGACACGCTGCTGGCTTGGCGCGGCCAAGTTGCCCGACCTGAGAAACAAGGACGACACGGGCTTTGGATGCTTCCGCGCAATCTCGGCGATCCAAGCCTTCTCGGCGTCTGTGGGCGAAGCTGGATTGGCGATAATCATGGGTCCTTGCTTGGATGCGTCCCACAAAGCCTGGGAGTTGTCTTTTGCGTCCGTCTTTTGGTAGATTTCGGACGGCACTTGCAGATCTGCGCATCCAGGAAATCACACGTGAGCGCTGCCCAAGGCTCAGGTGCAGGCGGCTGCGATTTGCTATTGCTCACAAATGTACATGTGCAGCTGCACAACGAGGTTCTTGCGCATCAAAAATGTGATGGCCTCCAGATACACATTGCGGTTCTCCCGCCGCATAGACGTGAGCTGCTGCGGGGTGGAGAGCTGCTGCATGACCCCCAACAAGTCCAAGTCCTTGAACGAGCGTTTGAACTCGGGAGCAAGCGATGCGAGTCTTTTGGGGGGGGGTCGCGGCCGCGGAGTGAGCCCAGCGCGCCGATGAAGGTGATGGCGCTGCGGGCGTGGCTTACTGCTCGAGTTGAGCGCGAGGGGAAACGACATAGGCGTTGCGGCTGTTGACCACATGAATGATTCGGGCTTTGCCCCAAACGTACAAGTGCGCGGCGAGGCGGTAGATCTGCGAGAGCGAGCAGCCAAGCGTCGTCTGGAGCTGTTCGAACCTGCGGCGAGGAAAGAGAGCTGTTAGCGCATGCTTTTTGCTTGAGCTGCCATGGCGCATAGCGGTTACTCACGACAGGGTTGGTGTGACGGCCTGGATCAGCTCGACAAGGAGTGGCGATGCGTCAGCTGGAAGCATGGCGATGATCTCCTCGGGATGATGTAGCAGTAAGAGAGCCAGGTATGGTCGCAGCTTTGGCAGCTGCTTGAGAGAGTCCGGCGCAGGCTCGTCGATCAGGGGGATGTCGGCGAGCTGCAGCGTATCGGGGGTCAAGCCGTGAGTGCGGATGGTGAGGCTGACAGAGTCGTTGATCTGGAGATGCGGGCTCATTTGTCCGCGCAGAGCGTGGTATATGTGGGCAACGCATCGGGCAAGGCTGCTCTGCCGCAGGATGAGCAACTGCAGGTGCTGCTCCAGCTGTTCATGATCGTCGGAAGCCGGCGAGGGCATGCCCGCCTGGTTGGTATGCGACGCCGGGGCATGAGCCGCGTGGCGAGCGTGGTACTCGTCCTTGATGGCGAGAATGAGCTCTGTCTCCTTGCGCAGGTAGCCGCGGCGTAGCTGCTCGTACTTGAGTGCGGCGGTGACCTTTGCAATGACATTGTCGTAGATGGCGGCCATCTCGAGATCGTAGTTGCTGCCGCTGTGCGAGTCGGCCTGCATCGCAAAGACGAGGTTGAACATAGTCAACTGGGACTGGGTTCCTGCACGCAGCGGCTTGTGCGGAGGGGCTGAGGCGGCCGGCGGTAGGCCTTGTGCACCAGGCCCGCGCGGGACAGCGGACGGATGCGGGTCGAGCGTGTGCAGCGACAGCGCGGGGCTCGCAACGGGCGGCGGGTTGTCGGGCTGGCCAGAGACCGACGCCGAAGACTGCGCCGCGGCCGATGCTGCGGCCAAGGGATGCTGGTGCGCCGGCAGCGCGGCAGCGCCTCGGTCGGCAGCGGCGGCGGCCGCGGCGGTGGCCTCGTGTGCCCGGACCGCGGCAACGGCCTTGCGCTTCTGCACGAGGCGGGCGAAGCGAAGGCCGGTGCCGGGGCGGTTGGCGTTCAGCTGCGTCGGAAGGCCGACAAAGTCGATGCTATCGATGCTGAGGTGGAATGGCCGGTCGCGCAGGGCCAGCTTTGGCGACAGCACATCGGACAGGAAGCCGCAGTCGAAGCCCAGGTACGTCGAGGCGGTCTTGGACTGCGGTGCGTCCGAGCCGCGGCGAGAGTGGGCGGGGGTGTGAAGGCGCTGCTGGGGCGGCGGCGCGGCGGGTGCGGCGGCAGCGGCGGGCGCCAGCAGCAGCTCCGGAGGCGGGCGGTCGCGCGCGGCGTCGAGCGGGTACCTGAAGACGATCTGGTGGCCGCGCGAGGACAGCGCGACGACCAGCACGCCCAGCACGACCATTGCGGCACGTCGCCCGCCCGCCCGCCGCCGCGCCAGAGGCTGCGCGTGCGCGCGTCCTCAGGAATTATGGGGTTCCGCCGACTCCCCCGCCTCTCCCGCCCGCCGCGCCCCCAGCCTCAAGCGAGCGGCCCCGCGCCTGCCGAGCGAGATGGTGCGCAGCCCGCACTCGGCCTGCGGCCCGGCCCGCGCCCGGCCCGGCCCGCAGCCCGCTCTCAGCCAGCATCACTGACCCGCCCGCCACCCGCCACGCTGGCCCGCTCGCCCGCCGCGCCGACCCGCTCCACCACGCCCGCATCGTCCATCTCTCGCGCTCACGCTCGCTGGCGCACGCCCGCACGCCCGCACGCCTGCACGTCCACGCACGCCCGCGCACGCCCGCACCTGCATCCCAAGACGCTCACGGCATCCAATTGCGAGGGTGTGTGCCTCCAGCGCCTCGCCGTACATCCGCTGCCCGCCGCTGACCGCCTTCAACTGACGCCAGTGCATGCGAACCGCCTCAACGACCCCAACATCGGTACGCCGCGCTGCCCACCCAGCGTCCCGGCGCCGCAGAGCGCTCACCTCTCGCCGATCTTGACACGGCTGCCAGACAACCGTGTCAAGGTCGCCATCGTCACCGAGCTGCGCGACTCGATCGAGATCGTGCAGTCGGTCGAGTACCCGCGCTTCCTGGCACACATCCTGCCCGTTTTCCTGCAGCTGCTCGAGCGTGTGCCGCCCGCCTTCCGGCCGGACCAAGACAACCATGTACGCCAGGCGCTTTCCACCCTGCCCCGCGCCAGTTTGCCTCTGTCCGCGCCAGGCCTGCCGCTGACCCTCCGCCAGAAACTTCGCAACATCATCCTCGAGATCATCCACCGATTTCCGCACAACGAGGCCCTCAAGCAGTATGTCTCGGAGCTCATGACGGTGCTGATGCTTGTGCTCCGCCAAGACAACGAGGACAATGGCGTCCTGTGCCTCAAGATCATCGTCGACCTGCACAAGAACTACAAGCAACACGTCGAAGGCTTCGTGCAGCCCTTTCTCGACACCGTCCAGGAGATGCACTCGAACATGGAAAAGGCCGTCGAGGACGCGTTTGGTCCAGACGCCGGCGCCGATGCACACGGTCAGGCCTCGGAGCAGGCGGGCGATTCGGGGTCGAAAAAGACTCTGCCCCCGTCGCTGTTCAGCTTCAAGGTCCTCACCGAGTGTCCGATCACTATTGCCGTGCTGTTCCAGATCCATCGCAAGTTCGTCGCCGGGAGTGTGCCGCTCTTTGTGCCCTTGATCGTAAAGGTCCTCAAGCTTCAGCCTCCCCAGCAGCAGAAAGCGCATGCCGACGCAGAGGCTGCAGGCACCATCTTCCTCGGCATGGCCCCCGACATCAAAAACGCGGCGCTTTTCGCGGAGTTCAAGTCGCTTCAGGTCAAGGTGCGTCAGTAGCAACACCATGCAGCCCGCTTGCCTGCAATTCATGTTCCCCATTGGGTGCTAACGCCACAACGCGCAACAGACGGTCTCCTTTGTCGCGTACATTCTGCGCAGTTTCACGGAACTGCTCAAGCCCTACGAGCACGATATTGCCAACAGCGTCATCTGTCTGATGAAAGACTGCCCACCAGACGCCTCGGGCACGCGCAAGGTCAGGTCTTGGGCTGCGAAAGACTGCCAGCATGCGTTTCCCGTTCGTCGATGCTGATGCTTCCGAACAGGAGCTGCTTGTTGCGACGCGTCATCTGTGGTACACGGACTTCCGCTCTGCATTCGTGCCCCACATTGACCTGCTGCTCAACGATGACCTTCTGGTCGGAAGCGGTGTGACTTGCCGCGAAACTCTCAGGCAGGCTGAGCCCCCCACTCTCGCCTGCATGCCCGAGCTTTTGAGGGCGTTCGCGACCGCTGACACTGCATTGATCGAAAACGCAGGCCCCTCGCCCACAGCGTCCTGGTTGATCTGATCCACAGCGTGCGCAGCGAGTTGACGCTGGCGCAGATTTCGCGCATCATCCACATCTACTCGCGCAACCTACACGACCCCATCTTCCCTCCCCAGATCCAGACCATGTGCGCCAAGCTGCTGCTGAGTTTGATCGACAACGTCGTCACGCAAGAGTCCAAGGCAGAAGGTCAGTCTAGACGTTTCTTGGCTTGCAGAGGCACAACGGCTTGGTGCTGACACTTCTCCTCTTGCTCTGTTGGAAAAGCTCGTAAACTTCTCATCCGCACGCTGGATGCCTTCGCCACACGCCTCGGCGCCATTCACGAGATGTTTCCGACCGTGCTCGCGTACCTGCAGCGCAAGCGCGCAGCCGACAAGGACAAGGCGGCAGAAGAAAACTTCAGCCAACTGCTCGAGATGGACGGCTTCGTCGATCTCGGTTACGTGCAGCCGATCCGCACCTGCTCGCGGCCTCTTGACGGCTGCGCGGACTTGATCAAGGACTTCCGCACGCAGATCAAAAACGTGCTTCTTGGCATCAAGACGACGCTCTTTGCCTTGCGCAGCCACTCTCAAGTCGTACCTGACGACCAAGGCGGCTTTGCAACGCACTCGTTCGGCGACGAGGTCGACATCTTCGTGCGCATCTTCAAGGACGGCCTGTACTGCTTCGAGTATTTTTCGACCGAGCCCGACGGAACAGAGCGCCCTCCCGCGCCTGTGATTCCGCCCGTGGCCGGTGCCTCTTCAGCATCTCAAACTACGCAATCATCGCAGCCGCCATCTTCGCAGTTGAGCCAGATGCGCTCTGCTCCTGGAGCGCCTGGATCCGCGGCGCAGCAGCCGGCTGTGTCGGCCGCGGCCGCTGCCGCTGCCAAAGAGGACAAGGAGGTGCTGGAGGCCCTTGCGTCCATCTTTACGTTTGTGGACCCTCCCATTTTCCAGGAGGTGTTTGCAACGCACATCCAGTATCTGTTTGAGCAATCGGTCAAGAACCCGGCGGTGCTGGCCATCCCACAGTACTTTCTGGCCAACGTGGCCGTGTCGGCCAACTTTTCGGGCCTGCTGCTCTCGTTCCTCGTCGGGCGGCTGGACGACTTGGGCAACAGCGACTCGGCGGCAGCGTCGGTGATGCTTCGTCTGTTCAAGCTGCTCTTCATGGCTGTCACGCTGTTCCCCGACACCAACGAGATTGTGCTGCGTCCGCACCTGGCGACAATCATCATGTCGTCGCTGCGCATGTCCGCCAAAGCCAAGGATCCGCTGAACTACTTTTCGCTGCTGCGCTCGTTGTTCCGCAGCATCGGCGGCGGCCGATTCGAGCTGCTTTACCAAGAGGTCCTGCCCCTACTGCAAGTGCTGCTCGAGACGCTCAATGCCCTGCTTGCGTCGGCGCATCAGCCGCACATGAAGGAGCTCTTTGTTGAGCTCTGCCTCACGGTACCTGTGCGCCTGTCGGTGCTGCTTCCGTATCTGTCGTTCCTCATGCGCCCGCTCGTCATTGCGCTCCAGGCCGGCCCCGACCTTGTCAGCCAAAGCCTGCGCACGCTCGAGCTCTGCGTCGATAACCTCAACCACGAGTTCCTCGAGCCCATGCTGAACCCGGTCATCGACGATCTGATGAATGCGCTCTGGAAACACCTCAAGCCGAGCCCTTACAACCAGCAGCACAGCCACACCACGATGAGCATCCTGGGCAAGTTTGGCGGCCGCAATCGGCGCTGGCTCAAGGACCAGTCGGCGCTCGGCTTCCTCGCCAACCCCGACTCGGCGCTGTCGATCGATGTGCTCTTTCACGGAAGCTCGCGTGCGCAGTCGCTTCGCCTCGACGAGATCCTCGCCGCCTCGCAGCGTATTGCGAGCGCTGCCGACTCGGCGCCACACCTGCGTGCGCAGGCACTGCAGTTTGCCAAGGCGTGCCTTCCGATCCTGGTCGACTTTGACGAGAGCTCCTCACTGCTGTCGTCGCACGTCCAGTCGCACATTGGGCGCTTCATGCGCGACCATGCTCGCACCGCGGCTCCGGCCGACTCTGAAATGCTCGACGCGCCTTCGCAGCCGACCCAGCAGTCGTCGCAGCAGTCGTCGCCCTTTTCCGATCTTGAGGAGCCGATGCCTCGCTGGCGCAAGAACTCGATCGACGAGCATCTTCGTGCCGTGATCTCGGTTATTTTTGCCTGCGCCACCGCCAGTGAGCTGCACGACCAGGCTTGGCCCGTTGTCGAGCATCTGTCGCGCCACTTTGCGCTGCTCGCCGTTGCCGAGGTTGCCGCCGGCAGCGCAGCATCCGGCGCGGGTGCCACTTCGTCCCAATCGGGTGCACTGGGCGGCGGGCCGCTCACGGTTCGCCGCGCGGGCGGCTCGGGCTTCGACTTTCTCAACATCCACGCCGTCTCGCGTCTCAACGGCTTCCTTGAAGCCATCATTGATATGATGGCGTCTGACCAGCCTGCGCAGCGCGAGCTTGCAGAGCGCGTGACAAGACACTTTTACGACTCGTGCCTGCTTCTCGTTGGCTCACGCGACCGCATCGACAGCATCACGGCCTTCCATATCCTTGCCTCGCGCTTTTGCTCAAGCTGCTTCCAGTCGCAGTGGTTCAAAAAGACGGGCGGCTGTCTTGGCATCGCGCTTCTGACATCCAAGCTCGAGATGAGTCCCAAGTGGATGCTCGAGCACGAACACGAGTTTGTGCGCGCGCTGCTCTACGTGCTCAAGGATGTGGCAGCAGACGTGGCGTATTTTAATCTGGACGACGCCACCCAGACGCTCTCGCATGTGCTGCGTGTGTGCAACAGCCCCGGCGACCATGTGCCGGAGGCCGAGCGCAAGGCCAAGTTTGGCAGCCTCGTGTCTCTGCTCATGTCCGAGCTGGCCAACTCAAACACGGCCGTGCGCGAGAATATCCAGATGGCACTGCAGCTTTTGGCCGACCTCACAGGCAGCGCTGTCACCGACATCCTGCGGCCGGTGTGCGAGCGTTTGCTGGCCCCGATCTTTGCCAAGCCGCTGCGCGCGCTGCCGTTCGCAATCCAGATTGGGCACATTGACGCCATCACCTACTGCCTCTCGTTGCGGCCGCCGCTGCTGACGTTCAACGACGAGCTTCTACGGCTGCTGCACGAGGCGCTCGCGCTCGCGGACGCAGAGGACCAGGCGCTGGTCAGCAAGACCTCGCAGTTCAAGAACGCCGTGTCGCTCAATAACCTGCGCTCGGTGTGCATCAAGCTGCTGTCGGCCGCGATGGCGTGTCCCGAGTTCTCGCAGCCGCGCCACAACGTCGTGCGTCCGCGCATCATCTCGGTGTTTTTCAAATCGCTCTACTCAAAGAGCGGCGAGGTGGTCGAGGTCGCAAACAAAGGTGCGTCTTCTTGCGCGCGCTCTTGAATGGGCAAATCGGAATGCATACCTGTTTACGCTCACTGACTCGCCGCCTTGTCCGCCCCCCCCCCCGCTAAAGGCCTCCAGCAGGTGGTCGCGCAGCAACACAAGCTGCCCAAAGACCTGCTTCAGGCAGGCCTGCGGCCGATCCTCGTCAACCTTGCGGACCACAAGCGTCTCACGGTTTCTGGACTCGAGGGCCTCGCGCGTCTGCTCAAGTTGCTGACCAACTACTTCAAAGTTGAGATTGGCAGAAAGCTGCTGGACCACCTGCGCCAGTGGGCCGACCCAAAGATGCTCGAGGAGATCTCGGGACGACCCCTTGGCGACATTGAGGAGATCAAGGTCATTGTGGCCATCCTCGACATCTTCCATCTGCTGCCCTCGCCAGCCAACATCTTCATGGACGATCTCGTCAAGAACGTTCTCGAGCTCGAGCAGCGCGTGCACCGATCGCTCTCGAGCCCGTTCCGCAAGCCGCTGATCAAGTACCTCAACAAGTACGCATCCGACGCCGCGACGTACTTTCTCGGCCAGCTGGGCAAGCCGCGCGAGGCTGCGCTGCTCTTTGGCCTCGTTTCGAGTCCCGACGCCGCTCCGTTCAGCGCCGAGATTGCAAAGAGCCACGACGAGCTGCTCAGCACCGTTTTTATCAAGAGCGAAGCGCCAAATCCGATTCTGTTCCGCAACGGCGTTCATCTTGTGCACCGCTTGGCCGCCCTTGACCCGAGCTGGCTTCTTGAGAATCGCGACATTGTTGAACGCGTGCGCGACATTTGGCGCTCAGAGGTGCTGGCGCCGCTCGACGACAACGCGTATGTGCGCGGGCGTGAGCACGCAGCGGTGTTCCGCCTGCTCATCGAGTATTGCAAGCTCGACGCCGACAACGTCGAGATGCTCTTTGACATTGTCGAAGGCTTTCTCGACCCCGAGCTCATCGACACAAGCTTCATCAAAAAGTTTGTGTTCGAGGATATCAGTCAGGGTCGCAGCGTCGAGCGGCGGCGCACGATCTTTAGCCGCTTCCTCGAGCTGTTCCCAAGCAAGGACATTTCCATCCAGCGCAAGAGCTGCATGATGCGCTATCTGATCACGCCCATGCTGATGCTCAGCGGCGCCGACAGCGCGCGGATCGTCGACGCCGAGATTGTCGAGAGCATTCTGGCCAACATGTGGACGCCGCTCATTGCCGACGCGTCAGCCTCGTCGAGCGAGCTCGACAGTCTCAAGATTGAGCTGCTGCAGCTGACGAACCTGCTTGTCTACCGCGTCCCAGACGCCATCAGCGAGTCGCGCAAGGATGTGATCAAGTTTGCATGGAACCACCTCAAGGTCGAGGACGTGACGCTGAAGCAGTCGGCGTATGTGCTGCTCTCGCGCTTTATCCGCGAGTACGACACGCCAGTCAAGATTGTGTCGCAGATCTACGTGGCGCTGCTGCGGGCACACCAGTCTGAGGGCCGCATTCTCGTCAAGCAGGCGCTCGACACGCTGATTCCCGTGCTGCCCACGCGTCTCGCGAACCCGGCAGGCGACCGTGTGCGCATGCCGCTCTTTGTCCAGTGGATCCGGAAGATCATTATCGAGGAGGGCCACACCATCACCCAGCTCGTGTCCATCTACCAGCTTATTATCCGCAACGCGGACCAGTTTTACGCCAGTCGCGAGCATTTCTTCCCGCAAATTGTGTCCTCGCTTCCAAAGCTGGGCCTGTCGACCAACGCCACCGCCGAGACCCGCGCGCTTACGCTCGATCTCGCCGAGCTGATTCTGCGCTGGGAGACGCGCGATGCTACCGAGAGCGGCGCTCGCAAGGGTCGGTATTGGTATTGCATCTGCGCGCGGTTCCTGCGTCTTGCTGATCGTGTGGTTTATGCGTTGCAGATGGCATGGACTGGTCGCCAGATGCACCAACTGGAGGCTCGTCGTCGGTGGTGTCGGCCCCCATGGCGCACGATTATAAGGAGATGGTCGCCAGCTACCTTGTGCGCTTTGCGTTGTCGCTATCGGAGCCGCAGGTCACCAAGGCAGTCCTGCAGCGCTCGCTTGATCTTTTTGACAAGTTCGCGGCTGCGTGGCCCGACGTCCTCGTCAAGCTCAGCCAGATCGAAAAAGTCGCCTCTTCAGATGAGGATCTCTCGTCCAGCATGGTTATCAACTCGGTCGAGATCTTGCGCATCACGCTCGAGCACAAGCCAACGTCGTGGACCTACTCGAACCTGGCCAGCGTCTGCAAGTGCCTCGAGAGTTGGATCCGCAGCGAGCAGCCGCAGACCATTACAGCAATCGGCTCGATCGTCGCCAACCTGTGGCGCGCCTTGGACGCGCACGGCGCGCTCAACACTGGGCGCCAGGTGCCGCCCGACGAGACCGCCTTTTTCAGGCTCCTGGACGCGGTTATCCAGCAAGGCTTGCGCACTATGTCCAACATCCAGAGCACCGTGTCACTGCTCGAAGCGTCGTGCCTCGGTCGCCTCGACCGTCCGACCGCACAAGCACTGCTGCGTAGCCACAGCGCCGAGATTGTCAAGCTGTTCAACGCGCTGATCAGAGACCCCAGTGGTGCTCTGCCGCAGGGTCCCCTGAGCGAGCCGACGGTCGCGATTCTCAAAACCATCATCTTGCTGCTTGACAAGCACATCTCGCAGCTGGGCGAGCTGCGTAAGCTGTTCATCCAGGGCATTCTGACTATCATCGAGCTGCCCGACTGCCCTGTGCTGCACCAGCAAGTTTTGCAGGCTCTGCGCAGTTGGATCTTTGACACGCCCAAGGACTCGTTCCCGACGGTCAAGGAGCGTGCCACGGTGGCCGTCAAGATGCTTGGACTGTGCAAGCAAGAGGGCTCGGCAATTGCCGACGATTATATGACTCTCGTCGCCGATATCTACGAGCACCCCGACTTTTCTCGCAGCGAGCTGACAGTGCGCCTCGAAACGGCGTTCATGGAGGGAACTGTTTCGGCGAGCCCGCAGATGCGTCGGCGATTCATGTCGATTTTGGATCGCTCGCTGCAGCATGGCTTCCAAGTGCGGCTCGAGTACATTTTGAGTGAGTTGCCTCGTGCATCGGCGGCCTGGCGAAGCATGCCATGGGGCGCATTTTGGCTGACATCCTTGTGCATCAGGCATCCAGAACTGGGAGCCGCTTGCGTCGTCGTTCTGGATCCGCCAGGCCCTGGAGTTGTTGCTCGGCAGCATCGACGTGTCTCTGCGTGTCCAGGCGCAGTCATCGCCGCAGCGTCTTGGCGCTGTGTCGAGCTTGGCAGTGCAGGTGAATGCCGATGGTGGCGGCCGTGGTTCGTCGCTCGATTCGGACATGCAAGTCGACGAGGAGCCGCTGTCTCCTGCGCTGAGCAGTATGATCTCGATGCACGCCTCGTTTGGCCGCCAGCTCAACGCCGTTCGTCTGAGCGCGCTTGTCGAGCCTGTGCATGCGTTTCTGCAAGGAGACTCGGACCTGGTCATGTGGCTATGGACGATTCTGTTTTCGATGTGCTGGTCGATGCTCACGGGCCGCGAGCGCCACGACGCAATCAAAGGCCTGATTGTGCTGCTCGCCCGCGACTACCACATTGCGCAGGCGGCGATGCGGCCCAACGTCGTGCAAGCCCTGCTCCAGGGCGTGTGCCGCTGCACGCCGCCCGTGCAGCTTCCGTCGCAGCTTGTGCGCCATCTCGGCAAGACTTACAACGCATGGCACATCGCCCTCGAGCTGCTGCAGAACTCGATGCTTGAGACGCGGCCGGGTATCGCCATGTCAAGCAAGGAAGAGGACAAGATCCGCGAGTCGGTCACGGATGCGCTTGCGGACCTCTACGCAGACCTGTCTGAAGAGGATTACTTTGCGGGTCTGTGGCGCCGCAAGTGCCTGTTTGCCGAGACCAACGCGGCCGTGTCATACGAGCAGGCGGGCATGTGGTCGACGGCGCAGAACCTGTTTGAGAGCGCGCAAGTCAAGGCGCGCACGGGCGTTCTGCCCTTCACCGAGCACGAGTACTGCCTGTGGGAGAGCCACTGGATCGAGTGCGCGCAGCGGCTGCAGCAATGGGATATTCTCACGGACCTGGCCAAGCACGACTCGAACTTGGATCTCCTGCTCGAATGCGCGTGGCGCCTGTCGGACTGGACCAACCCCAATGACCGCGAGTCGCTCTCAGTGACGCTGCAGTCCATCAGCGAGCCGCCCTCGGCGCGCAAGAAAATGTTCCAGGCGTTTATGTCGCTGCAGCGACTCGGCGAAGGCCCTGCCGGGCTCAGCGACTTCCAGCGCTTCTGCGACGAAGGCATCCAGCTGGTCCTGCAGCGCTGGGCCGTGCTGCCGACGATTGTCTCCAACTCGCACATCAGCACTTTCCACGCGTTCCAGCAGTTTGTCGAATTGCAGGAGGCCGCGCAGATCCAGAACAACCTGCTGTCGACGAACCTGGCCAACATTGACGGCCGGTCGCAGGAGCTCAAGGGCATCTTGCAGACGTGGCGCGAGCGCCTGCCCAACGTCTGGGACGACGTAAACTTGTGGAGCGACCTGGTGTCGTGGCGCCAGCACGTGTTCACGATTGTCAACAAGGCGTACCTGCCGCTGATCCCGCAGATCAGCCAATCGCTCCCAAGCGGCAACCCGACCAGCACATACACGTATCGCGGCTATCACGAGACGGCGTGGATCATTAACCGCTTTGCGCACGTTGCGCGCAAGCATCAGCTGCCCGAAGTCTGTGTCAACTCGCTCAGCAAGATCTACACGCTGCCCAACATCGAGATCCAGGAGGCGTTCTACAAGCTGCGCGAGCAGGCCAAGTGCCATCTGCGCTCGCTGGGCGAGCACTCGACGGGACTGGACGTGATCAACAACACAAACCTGCTGTACTTTACGCCGCCGCAGAAGGCCGAGTTCTTTATCCTCAAGGCCATGTTCCTGTCCAAGCTCAACCTGCACGAGGAGGCCGTCCAGGCCTTTTCGTCGGCAGTGCACATTGACATGACGCTCGCCAAGGCGTGGGCGGCGTGGGGCGAGTACAATGACCGCATGTTCAGCGACAACCCGACCAAGATGGAGCACGGCGTTGACGCGGTCAATTGCTACTTGCACGCCGCGGGGCTCTACAACAGCGGCCGCTCGCGCAAGTTCCTTGCGCGCATCCTGTGGCTCCTGAGCCTCGACAACGACCAAGAGACGCTCACGCGGTCGTACGAGAACTACAAGTCCGAGATCCCCGTGTGGTACTGGATCACGTTCATCCCGCAGCTCATCCTGTCGCTCACTGGCAAGGAGGCCGCCTTTGCGCGCCAGATCCTGCTCAAGATTGCAAAGTCGTTCCCGCAGTCGCTGCACTTTCAGCTGCGCACGGCCAAGGAGGACTTTATGAACATCAAGACACCGGTCTCGTCGTCATCGACTGCCCAGCCGCAGCAGCCGCAGCCGTCCCAGCAGGCCGCAAACGGCACGAGCGGCGAGAACGGTGCGGCTGATATGGCGGGCGTCCAGAGCACCAAGACGGCCGACGACGCTACGCAGCTCAATGGCTCGCAGGACGAGGCCAATGGCGACGCAGCGGCGTCGGGCCAGCCGAACGGCGCCAGTTCTGGCCAGGCACAGCAGCCGTCCCAGCCGCCTGCTAAGCGCCAGCCGCGTGAGATCATTGACGAGACGACATCGCTGCTCAAAACGGCGTTCCCGCTGTTGGCGCTGTCACTCGAAACCATGGTCGATCAGATCTTACAGCGCTTAAAGCCCACCACGGACGAGGACATTTACCGCCTGATTGTCGCGCTTCTCAGCGACGGCGTTCAGGTGGGCTTGGTGGTGGTGCTTGGATGGAAACTGCCTCGCAGATTTCACTGACACGCTCGGACTGGCCTGCACGCAGATGTATCTACAGCAGCTTGCGCGCGATCCCAACGACAGCGGCAGCCTGTCCGCGGCGACCGAGAACAACTTGAGCAAGTTTGCCGAGAGCATGCAGCCGAACCACCTCAAGGTGCGTGTATGTGTGTGTGTGCTCATTTATCGTTTTTGAGGCAGAATCGTACCGCATACACGACGTGTCACGGATGGCTGACGCGCGCTGGATGCTCGGTCGCAGTACAAGCACCTGTTTGAGCAAGACTTCATCAGCAGCAAGCCGAATCTGAGCCAGCTCGTCGAGCGCTTCCGGATGTGGCGCGACAACCTCGAAAGGATCCTCGACCGGCGGCCGCACGTGCAGTTCCTGGAGCATTTCAGCCACTACCTGGCCGAGTTCGAGTACCAAAAGTTTGACGAGATCGAGGTTCCCGGTCAGTACTTTGAGCTGCGCGCCAACAACAAGGATTTTGTGCGCATCGACCGATTCAATCCGACAGTCGACATTGTACGCGGGCACATCTGCTGCTACAAGAGCCTGACGATCAGGGGCCACGACGGCAGCCAGCACCGCTTCATTGTGCAGCACCCGGCTGCTCGGCACTGCCGGCGCGACGAGCGCATTCTGCAGCTGTTCCGCATCCTCAACGAGTTGAGTGACGCGCATTCGGCGGCTTGGGTGCGGCGCGGGCTGATGTCTCTGCCTCGTTTTCCTGAACAGAGCGATTGGCCGCAAGAAAGAAACACGGCGACGCAACCTGCGCTTCCATCTGCCGATTGTCGTGCCGCTCGCGCCGCAGATCCGGCTGGTCGAAGACGACAGGTCCAACATCACCCTGCAAGATATCTACGAGAGCCACTGCCTCAAGGTCGGCATCCACAAGGACGATCCTGTCATCTTCCATATCAACCGCATTCGCCAGATCTTTGCGACGGTCGATATCAACAAGAAGGCGGTGCGTCAAAGGTGCTGGCGCGGTGTGAGCGACTTGCGCTGACGGCTTCTGTCCTGTTTGCCCCGCGGCGCGAGCAGAAGGTGGAGATTCTGAATCTTAAGACCGAGATCATGGAGGAGATTGCCAACAAGATGATTCCAGAGACGATTGTATCCGAGGTGCTACCGCGTGATGGTTCGCGCTTTGCGCTGCCCAGGGTGCTTACACGCGACTCCCACAGTACTTTCGGTCACGCATGCAGTCCTACATTGACCTCTGGACGTTCCGCAAACGGTTCACGGCGCACCTTGCGACCATGACGTTCATGACGTACTTGATGAGCATCGGCCACCGCCACCCGCAAAAGATTCACATCTCGCCCAAGACCGGCAGCGTTTGGGGCTCCGATCTGTTACCGAGTGCGTTCCTTTGGCGAGTTTGCTGCAGCATGTGCTTGTGCGATTGTAGCCTGACTTGCGCCGTCCCGCAGCCATATCCAACTCGACAAGCCTGTTCACGAACAACGAGGCTGTGCCCTTCCGGTTCACGCCGAACCTGCAAACCTTTTTGACGCCGCTGGGCATGGAAGGCGTCTTCCCGGCATCGATCATGGCGGTCGGGCGGTCGCTGACTGAGCCCGAGGTTTGTTGGCATCATGGCTGCGGGCGAGCGCATGCTCTTTGATTGGCTGACACGCGCGACATGTGCGATGCCGACAGTTTGAGCTTGGCGACTACCTGAGCATCTTTGTGCGCGACGAGCTGGTGACGTGGCGGGCGAATCTACGCAAGCCGGCATTCCAGCCGGCGCAGCTGCGCGAGCACGTCAACAACAACGTCGAGGTGATTGTGCGACGCGCGCAGGCGTTGTCGTGCAAGGCGGAGCGCGAAAAACCCGTGGTAAGGGGGGAGGTGTTGGCAGCAGCAGTTTATCTGTGTGGCTCGCTCAAACACTGGCTGACGACCTTTGGCTGCGTGCCATGGAAAAAAGCCCTCTGCAAACGAGCGCGCCGAGCCTGTGTGCAGGACCATTCTGGATCTGATCTCGCAGGCAGTCAACCCGCTCAAGCTCGCGCAGATGGACATTGCATTTATGCCCCAGCTCTGAGTGCCTCACGGCTGATCCGCACTCGGTGGTTTCCCACTCGGAACGTGCATCTTTGAATGTGCTCGGAGAAGGCGATTGGCCGACAATACACCAAAAAGGGAGGCGACGAGTAGCGTTTCTTGATGAGCGAGATGCCGCGCTTGTCGGACGGGTTGAGCGGGTCGCCGTCCTTCTTGTCGATGAGCACGATCGTCGCCGAGCGCCAGATCGCCGGGATGTGCGCCGCCTCGAACATGCGGCGGCACGCGAAAGTCAGCTTGTGTGAGAGTGTCTCGATCGGGAAGATGGCAAGCGATGCCGCAGCCAAAACCCTCCCCTCTCCACATTGATCCAAGAGGTTTGGCTTGAAATACATTCATTTTCAGCGCAAGTCAGAGGAATTAGTATCAGGGTGAACAGATAAGGGTGAGGGCAGAAGAAGCAAAGTGCTGCGCTAATGAAATAAAGACAGTTGGAGACGCACAAGGCGCAATTGGAAGAACATGGTCGACATCCGCCGCGTTGGCAAGGAGGGAGTTCGTGTGGGCGGGCGAGTGGGTGGTTGGGCGACACAGTCGGGGGAAAGTAGAGGGGTGATGTTGTGTGCAAAGAGCGGCGAAAGGTGGAGCTGGGATCGCGGCAGCCGCCAAGCTGGAGGTGAACGGATGGCCCGTCGAGGATCGTCGGTAACTGGCGCAGCTTGCGTGCGATACCTTGCGTGCACTGCCTCGGAGTGACAAAACCAGTCGCGGAGACGAGAGGGTTTGCTGGTGAAGAGCCCTCAGCGGATGGGGGAGGGATCGGCAGATGATGTGAGAAAGGGGCAAGTCAATGCATACACAGAGAATATAGACTGGCGGGACGTGCGGCCGCTACACGGCCCTTGCCGGCATCTCGAACGCGGCCTGGGCTGTTGTCTCTGACAGAGACGGTGCGTCCTGCCGCACGAGAGCAGGCACCTCCTCCGCCGCCGACACCGAGAGCGACGTGGGAGACACGATTGTCGGTGACGGAAGCCGCGCCGGCGACGGAGCAGTAGGCTTGTCATGCAGCCCGCGCGAGTGCTCGAGCGAGTCAACAAGGCTCGAAAGACGATCGTGAAACCTGGACTCTTGCTCGCGCCAGTCACGAACAAGATCCTTGATCTGGCTGACAATGGACGCCTCGGCTGCGGATTTGGGCACGAGCGAGCCAGGCGACAGGTCGGTCGCCATCCGGATCGAGAGCAGTGAGGGCGAGTGTTCGCGAGTCGGATGCGCGGGCGACCGGGCCGACTTGGCGGGCTGCGCGCCCATAAACGCGGAGCTCGTTGGCACGGCCGGGTTTCCCGGCATCTCGGCGGCGGCGGGGTTGCCCTCGCCTGCAGCCGGCCGGACATCCTTTTCGAGAGACTTGGCAGGCGAGCGAGGCGAAGCTTGTGCCGAGGCCGTCTTGCCTGGCGCGGACTCCGAGGGGATGGGGATGAGCCGGAGGGTCCCGGGCTCGAAGCTGTCGTTGGGATCGATTACCTCCTCCCGCGCCAGGGTCATGCGCTGCGCGGTCGGCGCGCCGGGATGGCCGGGGCGGCCGGGCTGGCCGGCCATGCGTGCCGGGTCATAGGCACCCATTGCCTTTCCCGGCGCAAACATTGGGTGGGAGGGTGCCTTGCCCGAGGGGCCGGGACGCATGTCCTGCATCCCGGGGATGTGCGAGGACTGCCGCGGCGCCATACCAAACGCCGTGGGCGGAGCTCGGTCAAAGCCGACCTGTGGTGACGGCCTGCATGTCAGCAGCTGGTCGGCAGATGCATGGCTGCGATCGAGTGTGTCTCACGGGGCCGAGGCCGCGCGAGGACGAGCTCGCGGCCGCTGTTGGAAGCGGAGGCTGCGGCGTGAAGCGGTTCTGGACGCTTGCAGTTGGCGGCGGCGGCATGCGCTGAGCCGACGGTCTGGGCGGAGCAGAGGCGCTTGGGAGAGCCGGGATATGGCGGCCGTTAGCCAAAGATGTGGTTGAGACAGGAGCCACGGGGGCGGATGCTGGGGTAGTTGTCCTGGCTACGGCAGCGCTCTCGCTCGTGCCTGAGCTGCCGCCGAGCGACATGTCGAGCTGAAGTCGAGAGGCCGGCAGCTCGGCCTTGTGCTCTCTGGCGGCATATTTGTTGCGGCTGTCCTGTTTGTGGCCTTGAGTAGGATGGGAAGAATACGATGAGGCGGGAGCGGCGCCGTCAAAGCTCGTCCGAGAAGCAGATCCTGCCGATTCGTCGGTCATTTCCTGGGAGAGACAGCATCAGCACAAGGCGTTTGCGGTGCACACATTGAGTCCCAGCATCGGCTGTTACCTGCTTCCGGGCCGACGGGGCCTCCGGATCCAAGGGGATGTGCTGAGACGAGTGGGCGTTGGACGAAGGGCTGGAGAACGAGAAGGCCGCTTCGGCGAGAGCGCTGAGATGGGACCGGTTTTGGCCGATAGGCGTGCCCGAATAGGTGCGCGGTCGCATCGGGGCGGGAGGCGAGTCCTCGAACTCGCTGGGCATGGGCCGCTTGCCGAGGGCAATGTGGCTCGCGCGAAGCTGCTGGCCGGCCATGGAGCCAAACTGCTGCTGCGGGTATTCTTGTGCGAGAGGGTGCGGGTGGGATCGCGGCGTGACTGGGTGCTTCGGCTCGGTGTGGGGCGATACGGGGCGATGTGCTGGTCCAGACGCAGAAGACGCCAGAGAAGCGGCCGCCGGGGAGCGGACTGGCTGGGCGTGCGGGGAGGCGCTGGGCGCGGGGAGCTGCCGAGCCTGCTCGTCAAAGGACATGCGCCGGTGCGACTGAGGCGGCCGGGGGACGGCGTGGTGCTGCGATTGCGGCGAGTACGAGTCCATGGGCGATGCGGCCAGCAGGCTCGAGATGGGCGGGATGGACGAGTATGCTGGTGCAAGGAGGTTGTGAGCCGAGGGCGACGACAAGCACATTCGGGAGCGGGGCGACTCACGCGAGGAGGCCGCGGTGGGGCGGGAGAGCGGGGCCGGCTCGTGCGCCGGCGTCGAGGACGCGGCGGCACGCAGGGCATGCTGCGGCGGGGGCAGCTGCGGGGCAGCGGCGAGGCGCTCGGTGTGGTGGGCGACAAAGCTTGGCCCGGGATACGGGGGTTGCGATGCGGGCGGGTGCTGGTAAAAGGGTTGTCGGGCGGGATGCAGGCGAGGGGGTTGCTGGTCCGCGTAGCTGCGGGCGAGCTGCTTCCTGGCCGAGTCCGAGCCTGACTCGGACGCCGGGTGCTGGTGGTGTGGGGCGAGCGTCGAGGGCTGCGCGGGGAGAAGCGGATGCTGCTGGTACTGCTGGTGCTGCTGGTGCTGCTGGTGCAGCATCTGTGCGGACAGCGATGAGCGGGCGATCCACTGGTGGGAGGCGGCGAGGATGGCGGGCAGCCAGCTGTAGAGCATGTCGAACACGGATCTCGGTATGGATTGCTGTGGCGGGAGAGGATGGCGGCGCGGGTCGCACAGCCCGGTGACGCGAGGAGGGGGGG
>JADGIZ010000051.1:0-34042 GCA_027604665.1 Polyrhizophydium stewartii | reverse complement strand
AGAGTCCGCCGCTCCGCCCGCCCGCGGCTCGAAGCGTTCCCGCACGGCCTCGACCCCCGCCCGCGATGCTGCTGCCGCCGCCGCCGCCCGCTCGACGCCGGGCCCCGACGATCCCGCGGCTTCCTGAGGCCGATCCTGGCCTCCTTCCTTCCCTCGCTTCCTTCCTTCCCTCGCTTCCTTCCTTCCCCTGTCGTGCTTCTTGGCCACACCTTGATGAATGCGGTTGTCATTCCTCACCGCCGCATTCATGAGCATGCGAGATCGCCCGCCCGGCAGCCGCTGCTGAACAGCAGCTGCTGGACAAGCGGCACCCACTTGATCGTGCTCAGCTCCAAAAACGCCGCCTGCCCCCGCTGCGGTCAGCCCTCCGCCCGCTCCTCCCCTCCCCCTCAAACACACGCGCACACCTGCACAAGCTGCACGCTGTCCGCCTGCAGGATCTGGTCGCGCCGAAAGACCACCAGCGCCGCCGCCGTGACCGGCAGCAGCTCCAGCGTGTCGTACCCAAGCACCCGGTCCCACAGCAGCAGCACCTGCTCGCAGTCCAGCACCCCGACGAACCCGTACAGGATCCACTTGAACACAAGATCCAGCGGCTCCAGCCCAAGCGTCGTGGCCATGTGGTAGTACACCGCCGCATCCGCCTGCTTCAGCACCGTCTCGAACGTCTGGCACAGATGGAACAGCCCGCCTGGCCGCGCAGACACGGTGTGCAGGTTGTAAAAGTACCTGCCCATCGGCGCCGCCGTCAGCCGCGACCCGGCCAGGCACCATCATTGCTGCCGCTGCTGCCCTCTGCTCCCGCCATCATCCTCCCTGGCGCGGCCGCGAGACGCACCGTGCATACATCTCCCGGAACGTCATATAGGCGTGCCCGGCGCTGCCGTGCAGGAAGCACACCGGCATTGCGTACAGCGCGATACCCCACACGGGAAGCACCCCGCTCGGCGGGAACGGACTGCTGTCGATGCTCCAGTTGTCTGCGCCGATGCTCGCCGCGTCAGCCAGACCATCTGATCCCACCGCAGCCACAGTGCCCGCACCGACGATCCGCGACACGGGCACGTCGCGGCTCAGGCGCCCGCCGCCCGCCGTTGCCCGCACCGCCGCTCGTCCGTCCCGCGAGACTGCCGCCGGCGCAGACGCCGGCCGCCGCGGCATGCCCGCCGGCCGCCTCGCTCGTGCATCGTGCCCGTCGTCCGCGCTGCTGCTGTCTCGGCTGCCGTCGCCGCCACTGTTGGATCCCAGCGCATTCGTCGGATCCAAGGGCAGCACCCGCCGCATCCATACATCCCGAGTCCAAAGCAGCAGGACCTCGCGCACCATATCCTCGAACACAAAGTACCCGTCGTCGTTGCTCGCGTGCTTGGCATCCAGCCTGACAAGCCGGTCAACAAGCAGATCGTATCGCGATGCCATGACCTTGAGCCGCGTGTACGTCCTCGCGACCTGCTCCGCCGACGGCCGCACCGCCGTGGCTTGTCAGCAACAGAGGCCGCCCGCAGCGAGCTGCGCTGCACGGTGCCAAGGCTCACATGCACCGAGTAGTCCTCGGTCATGTCGGACTGCAGCATCAAGTCCCACAAACGCGGCCGCAGGCTCGGCGGAATACCGTGCTTGGCGAGCTGCCGCGCCGCCCGACTCGATCCAGACGCAAGCGCTGCCTCGGCGACCTCGATGTGGGCGGCAACAAACACATCCCCGGGGTTCGGCCCTGTCAGCGCCTCCGACTCGAGTGTGTCGTCGAGCCCAATATGCTTGAACTGCGGATGCAGCTCGCTGAACCGCATCCGGAACTCCTCGAGGGACGTGGTCTGCGTCGAGACCGACAGGCAAGTCCAGAACTTGTCGTATCCGCCGTGCCGATGCTGCTTTCCCTGCTTTGGCTGCTGCGTCTGCGATGCGGATAGCTGACCAGCTGCGGCCTGCGCGCGCATGCCGACCGCCTTGACCGCCTCGAGGAGATCCGCGTCGTCGCACAGGCACGTTTTGGGCATGTCCTGGCCCCAGCCCTTGGACGGAAAGCAGTCGTTCTGCAGCAGCGACGACGGTAGCTCGGCCGTGTACTCGTTGTCGCTGCTCGCCATGAACGCCGCCTCCTCGGCCACCGAGCGCTGCCGCCGGGCGTGCTTGGCGTCAGAATAAAGCAGCCTGCCGCGAGGTGCGAGGTACGGACGCAGCCTGGATACGCACCCGTCTGGCCAGCGGCGTGCTCATCTCGATGGACATGCGGTTGAGCCGCCGCAACACGAGCGTATTCAGTGAGATGGCCGCCGCCCGCAGCTGCATCTCGATCACACCGCCAGATCTGGTGCGGCCGCGTCAGGTCCCGTCGGCGTCAGGACGTGGATGCCAACCCCGCGCTTGCCGCTTACCCGTCGCCTGAGTTGTCTGCCGGTGCGATGGACATGCTCTGAGCAACATGCCGCCGATGCCACATCACCGTAAAGTTGTCCACCTGGCCGTGGAATCCCGATGGGTCGCCAAACGCCTTGACAACGAGCCGCTCGAGCTCCTGCGGCGTCGACGCCTGCTTGAGCACGCTCTCCTGAATGTGCGGTCGACAGGCGCTGTGAGTGCATGTGGCCACCGATACGGTCTGTGCGGTGGCAGCCGCATGCGCAGGCACGCACCGTCAGCCGCTTGCGCTCGATCCAGAACGACGACGTTGACTGGATCTGCTCCGCAAACACCTCGGCAAGGGCGTCGAGCTCTGGCTTTCCGGAACGGCGTTAGAGGCGCATGCGCTGATACAGCGTCCAGGCACACGTCGCTGCGCCAACGCCGGGTGCCGTGGTCGCTGCCCCACGCACCCTGCGGCGTCGCCAGCATTTGGATGTTGCGCCGGAGAGTGCGTCGTGCGCTTTGACTCGCATATGGCGGCATCGAACCAGAATGACAAACAACCGCCATTCAGCCGTGACTCGCCGGCCAACCGAAGCAAGGATGGCATCACTCGTTCATTCGATGCCGTTGAAGCGGAGAATGAAAGATAAGGTTGAGAGACATCTTTGGGCGGATGCCCAGATCCATCAAAGCGAGACCGCTTTCTTCTCTGCATCGCAGGTTGCCGTTGAGGAGTCAGCACAGCGGCATCTCGCAGCAGGCCGTGCATCGCGCAAGCCCCACAAGACTCTGCCAATGAACAGGAGGCCTCACCGAGCCGTGTCAACAGCGCCGCTGATCGAGCCAGGGAATGGCGCAGCATATCCGACTCACCGAAACCTGTTGCGCTCGAGGCCCACGTGCTGCTCGACCTCGTCGTACAGCTCAGCAACCTGCCACAGCGGTCAGCAAGCGCACAGGCTGCCCAGGTCGCAGCGGACCCACCGTCGCGCTGGCGTCGACCCGAGCAACCTTGATGGCAGCGTCAGCCGGCACTTCCCCGTGTGGCCCAGGTCTGCGCGGGCAGAGCAGCACTCACCAACCCCGGTCTGGTCGAGTAGCGAACGATGAGCTCGTTTGTCTCTTTCCCAGGCAGGGCGGTCAGCGTCTGGCGGCGAGAGCAGGGTCAGCGGCTCGAGACAGACTGCCGCCAGGCAGTGTCGGCGACACACTCGCACAAACAGGATCATGGGGCAAGCCGGGCCGCACCACCCTGCCGTGCACCTGGCCGGCGGCACGGTGACTCGCAAGGGCCGGTAATCACAAGGATGGCTCGGGTGTGCCTGTCCTGAGTCTCGGCACCATATATATCAAGGCCCCGTTGGTGTATCCGGTGTCGACGAGGAGCTCGTCGTCGCCTCTTTGGCTGGCGTCAGCAGCACCCCTGGTTCGGCGGGCTGGCCAGCGCAGACCCACAGTATCCGGCGGCCGAAGATGAGACGTTGGTAGGAGGAATGGGGCCAGTGCTTCTTCTCCACTTCCCGCTTGACGTCCAAAACCTGCCGTCGGCGTCAGCGCACGGAGCGAGCGACGTCGGTGTGTTCGGAGCTCACCGTGCTGTCCATGCTGAGCGAGAACACCATGTACTGGCAGTCCTGCCATCAGCGGTCTCTCTCGGACGCCTGCTGCTGCGCTGCTCGTGTGGTCGGGACCCACCCGGCCACCCAGTGTCTTGGGATGCAGTCAGCACGACGTCTGCCGCCGCCTTCTGCCCGCATCTGTCGTCACCGACCCTGACGATCACAATCATCTCGGGGAAAGTCGACCGGAGGCGTTTATTCGACGGACGGGATCGATGCAAGCTTGATCCCAATCCAATGAAATCGGACGCCTTCGACCTTACTGAATCCGCATCCCTCCATGGTGCGGATCGACGCAACGTTGCCGTCCTTGACCATGCCGAAGCTGACCGGCGGTGTGGTGCTTTCACCAAACAGGGCCGGAAAGTGCGTGCGCATGAACTCGCTCTGTGGGTGCGAGACGACCTCGACGCACTTAGCCGCCAGCTTGCGCCGACGGAAGGCCTCGCGGATGGCGAGGGCGGCGATCGAGAGATCATGGTGGGTCGAGACCCAGGCGGCGGGCTCGCCCTGCTCGTGCGACGCCGTTGGGGGGTCGACGCCTTTGGGGAATGCGCGGATCATGCAGTTGAGCTCGGTGAATGGATACGTTTGTGTGATGAACTCGAGGTAATCGAAGTCGTAGTCGACAGTCTTCTCGGCAAGCATCTGGTTGCATCGTTCGCGTGCACGCAGTGTCAGAACAATCCGCTCTTGGCCGAGCAAGCACTGCGATGCACTCACATAGTCGATGTCGCTCACGCGGATCCTGTCGACAAAGAACGTCTCGCCCGTCTGCTCGTCGACCCAGGACGAGCCCATGTGCACGCCAAACTGCGTCGGTGCCTTGTCCGAGGCGTACATCTCATAGAGATGGTCGTCCCAGAGAAGGGGCATCTCCTTGATGATATAGTTCACAATCGGAGTTGGACAGCTTGCATACATGATGAAGCTCGTTTCTGTACTCGACGGCGTCAGCGCCGTGCCAAGGCGGCGAATGCGGCGACCCTCATGATGTCTGCTCACCAGGATCGAGGTGCGACGGCATCTCCGCCTTGATGGCAGCCAGCGCGAGGCGGACAGCCTCGTTGACTTCGGCGTCGGTGCGACCGGCGGTGGGGCGAGCCGAAAGCGTGCCCTCGTGTCTTGCCCCACGCTCGGTGCCAAACAGACCCACGAGCACCATGTCGGCATCGGCGAGCGACGCCAAGGTCAAGTGCTCGCCGTCCGGCCGTGGCGCCGCGCGGTGGACGACGATGAGGTGGTCCATGGACTCGTAGAGCGACCTTTTCGGTGATTTTGTCGAGCGCACAAGCTGGCCGATGGTTTGAATGACATAGGGTGCAGGACCGGACACTGCAAGACGGCGAGCGAGCCGCAGCGACTCGTCTGTGGTCGGCTGCCTGACGAGCAGCACTTGCAGCAGGTGCGACATTTGCCGAGGCAGGGAAAGACCAAAAGAATGACTCGATCGACGGTCGACGTGCCACGGCGCAGCTTCATTGGCATGGAGCAGCTCACGGGCTGCGACGCAGACATACACTCAGATCGACGACAGCTTGATGCCGATCCACCTTAGTCGCCCGCCCTCGACCTTCCTGAACCCGCAACTCTCGAGCATGCGCAACATCCCAAAGTTGCCATCACGCACATAGCCGTGCGTCATGGGCTCGATCCCGCCGTTGCCAAAGACTCGAGTGCCGTGCTTGCGCATGAACTCAATTTCCAACTGGATGACGATCTCGATGCACTTGGCCGCGAGCTTGCGGCGACGGTATTTGTCTCGCGTAGCTGAGAGACCACTCGACAAGTCGTGATGCGTCACAACCCACGACACTGGCTCGCCTTGCTCGTGCGATGCCGTTGCCGGGTCGATGCCCTTTGGGAATGCGCGGATCATGCAATTGAGCTCCGTGAACGGATATGTCTGCGTGACAAACTCGACATATTCTTGATCGTACTCGACCGTCTTTGCGGAGATCACCTGGTTAGAATGGATGCGTCACGGTGGGCAATCGGTTGTTGAAAATGCTTCGACGGTCAACCGCCAGAGAGCTTTAGTTCGCGCAACGAGGAACGCTGCTCACATGCTTGACATCATCCTTTTGGATCCGGCCGATGACGAATGTCTCGCCCGTCTCATCGTCGACCCACGACGAGCCCACGCGCACGCCAAACTGCAGGACCGCGTGGTCCGCAACGACAAGGTCGTATGGGTGGTCTTCCCAGAGAAGGGACATGTGGCGCTTGATGTAGCCGAGTGTCGGGATCGGACAGCCCGCGTACAAGATGAAGGTCTTGTCTTCAGCGGCCCTCATGTCAGCCTGGCAATTGTGGCGTGATGCTCAGCCAGGCTCCTCTCTCCCGCCCACCTTTGTCGACATCAGACGGCATCTCTGCCTTGATGGCAGCCAGTGCGAGGTGCACGGCCTCGTTGACTTCGGCCTCGGTGCGGCCGGCGGTCGGGTGGGCCGAGAACGTGCCTTCGTCCATGCCGCCATGCTTTGTGCCATACAAGCCAATGAGCACCATGTCGGCGTCGGCGAGCGTCGCCAAGGTCACAGGCTCGCCGTTCGGCCGTGGTGCCGAGCGGTGGACGACAATCAAGTTGTCGATGGGCGTGCAGCAGTTTGGCCCCTGCACGACGGCCAGGCGAAGCAGCTGCCCGACGACGAGCATCACCGATGGTCCGGCGCCAGAGATCGACAGGAGCCGGGCGAGCCTGAATGCCTCGTCGGCGGTCGGCGGCTTGGCGAGCAGCACCTGCAGCGGGCCGGGCATTTGTCGGCAGCTCGGGAACGCCTCCTGATTCAACATTCCGCTCGATCCCCGTGCTCAATCACGTGGGGCATGGACGACGCCTTCATTGGCACAATTATCCGCATTGGCGCGAGACAGAGGCGCTCGGTCAGACTGACGACAGCTTGATGCCAATCCACTGGAAGCGCACGCCCTCGAGCTTGCTGAACCCGCATCCCTTCATGGTGCGAACCGACGCATCGTTGCCGTCCTTGACCATGCCAAAGCTGAGCGGCGGCATCGCACCATCGTCGAACACGGTCGGAAAGTGCTTGCGCATAAACTCGATCTGCAAGTGCGAGACAACCTCGACGCCCTTAGCCGCCAGCTTGCGCCGGCGGAACCGTTCCATCGTGGTGAGTCCAGCGATCGAGAGATCATAATGAGTCGACGCCCAGGCGGCGGGTTCGCCCTGCTCGTGCGATGCCGTTGTGGGGTCGGCCCCCTTTGGATACGCGCGGATCATGCAGTTGAGCTCGGTGAACGGGTACGTTTGTGTGATAAACTCGAGGTATTCTGGGTCGTATTTGTACAAATTTGCCAGCATCTGCGTCGTTGAACAGCCATCGATCAAGCAGCTTTCCATCAGACACATTTCGGAAACCAGTCTCGACAAGGCGTGCCAGCTCCTCACCAGCTCAAAGTCGCTCCTGCGGACTATGTCAATGACGAATGTCTCTCCCGTCTCTTCGTCGACCCACGACGAGCCCATGCCCACACCAAACTTGGTCGGCGCCTTGTCGGTAGTGTACAAATCGTACACATGATCCTCCCAGAGTAGCCGCATCTCGGCCTTGACAAAGTCAACGATCGGCGTGGGACAGTCGGGCCACAAAATGCAGCTGCTCTCTGCCTCTGCCGTGAGCGACGCAACGAAACACAGAGCGGGCTGCCTCGCGGCGGTGACTCACGTGAGTCCAAGTGCCTTGGCATCTCCGCCTTGATGGCCGCCAGCGCGAGGCGGACAGCCTCGTTGGCCTCGGCTTCGCTGCGGCCAGCCGTCGGGCAGGCCACGAATGTGCCTTCGTCTTGGCTGCCTCTCGTGGTGCCAAACATGCCGATGAGCACCATGTCGGCATCGGCGACTGTCGCCAAGGTCAACTGCTCGCCGTCCGACCGTGGCGCAGCGCGGTGGACGACGACGAGGTGGTCCATGGACTCGTAGTACGAGCCCTTGGGTGATACGGTCGACCGCACAAGTTGGCCGACGACTGGCATGACCATGGGACCGCGGCCTGCGTGGGTCAGGACGCGGGCGAGACGCAGCGACTCGCCAGGTGTCGGCTGCCTCGCGAGCAGCACGCCCAAGGAGAGGATCATCTGGCAAGGATGTTCTTGCGTCCCTTGGGCGATGTCCTCAGCATGCGCTGCATGACATGATGAGCGGCATGCCTTTGGCGATCTTGCGACTGCGAGGCCTCGCCATTCCGATACCATACCCATGCCAAAGACAAAGCCCAAGATCGTCACGGACAAGGTCGCGGGCCTCGAGTCGCACCAGTTCTCGCGGGACGAGCATCGCTTCGCCGCCTTGCCCGTCAAGAACCTCGACATCGCCCGGCTGCCGCGGCAGCCTCGGGTCGGAAACAACTCGCGCAACAACAGCGACGGGGTCTTTCAGTTTGGCGGGACGCTCAACTACCCCGATCGTGCGTGGCGATGGCTTCCCGTCCCCTCGCAAGCGCTCTGTCGCCGATGCTGACGCTGGCTGCTCTGGTCATTCGCAAAACACCCCCTGTCGCCTCCTCAACCCCCCCCATCGATACGCGACTGAAAGCTCGCGAAAGATACATATCCGAGGTCGCGCAGCACGAGAAGCAGCGGCTTCAGCAGAAGCGCGACAAGCTGGACGAGCGAATCAACCTGAAGCGGTGTGATGCTGCCGCGCGTCCCAACGGCGCCGTGGCAATGTCTGACGCTTGCAGCCGCTCATTCCAGAGACTGGATTGATGGTATGGAGCGCGAGCGCTGGGAGCGCATGTCACGCGAATACGTCAAGGAGCAGGAGCTTTGGAAGGTCAAGCACGGCCGCACCAAGCTCGGCGCGCACAGGTTCGCGGCCTTGCTTGCTCGCTCCGCTGATGCCAGAGTGCTGACACCTTTGTCGCAGCGTCAATTACAACCCAATCACCCTTGCATACCACGACACGGAGGGCGGCCGCCGACTCGCCGAGCAGGATGCCAAAGCAATGGTGCCGCCAACTTGAGATCTGAGCTCATCCCGTGGCTGCCGGCTGACGGCTGCTGCCCCGCAGAACCGCATCGCAGTCCGCGCAACAAGGCTGTATCTCAAGAACAACAGCTTTGACCCCACCATGTGCACGGACATCCCCAGGCGTCTCGAAGCGCCGGTGGCGGCAGAAGGCCTGCAACGGCCTGTCGCGCCTGCGGCCGAGATACCCGACGCCAACCCGCAAATCACGGGGCGGGGACGGCAGCAGCCCCAGCGGTCGCATCCGGCCGATGCACCTCAAACGGTGCTGCCGCTGGGAACTTACCAGCCTCAGCCTCGCCAGCACATCCATGCAGGCAGCTCGCCGGATGTCGGCGCCAGCGATGGATCGGTGCTGCAGCGGCCGCAGTTTGGCCGCCGTTCGTACAAGATCCTTCAGAACGTGTGCGCCTCACAGGACCTGCCCACGCCGCGGTCGCTGCTAGGCGTCGTGACATCGACCTCGAGGCTCGTACAAGAGCGCGCGCTCCACGAGTTGGGCACGGCGGCAAGCGCTGGATCTGAGTCGGTCGCCATCGACACCGAAGGCGGCTCATGGGCTCGAAAGCACTGATCATTTAATAAACATAAGAAGCGGGCGGCTGGAGCCAAACGACGGTGCGTCGGGCTTCTTGAGCTCCTGCATAGACTTGAAGCCAACGTCCTTGCTCAGCAGAAAGTCGGCAAACTGCGACGGTTTGAACTTTATGCCCTCGTAGTTCTTCCTGATCTTCTTGGTCAAGTTGGTGCGCTTGGCGTATCCGCTGAACGGCTGCGGCTCCAGGATCAGGCGGCCGCCCGGGCGGAGGGCCTTGTAGCACTTGATTAGAAAATGCCTGATGGCGCCGTCGCCGCCTTGGAGGTGGATCCATTTGGTGATGCTGAGAGCCAGCACAACATCAAAGCGCTCGTCGTCGCTGCACAGCGGAGGCTCCTGCATCCAGTCGTTCGATCGGAAGCGCAAGTTGGCGGGAAACACGGGTGTACGAGGTGCATGGTCGCTGGGCCCTTCGATGTCCAAGGCCAACCCTGCGGAAGCGGCGGGAGGCATGGCCTCTTGCCAATCTTCCTCGTCCTGCGGGAGAATCGGCAGCAGCCCAAACAGAAACGTGCAGCTCTCGGGGAAGTAGTCGAGCTCGAGCGCCGGTGCTTCCCCGCCGCTGTCCGAGCCGCTGGCACCGCCGTCGCTGGGGCTGGCCAGAGGCTTGCATAAGGACGCCCGGAGCGCCAGGTTGAAGCGGGCCTTTCGAACCAAGTCTGGGTCAATGTCCACGCCCTCGACCAACGCAGGCGCAAACAGCATGCCCACGGCCAAGGAGACGGCGCCGGCGTTGCAGCCAATGTCGAGCACGCGCTTGCCCTCGAGCCACTCGCGCTCCATGGCCGCAAGCCGCAAGTCCACGCGCTCTTGGCCGCGGCGCTGGTAGTAGTTGGCGTAGTTGCCGTAGTCGAAGATCGGCTCCGCTCGGTGATTCTTGGTGTCTCTGCGCTTGCTCGTGCCGGCCCCCCGCTGGCCGAGCGCTCGAGGGCGCTCGGTTTTCACGCCGCCGTCCCTGCCCGGCACTGCCAGACTCGGCTCTCGCCGCGCATACGAGTACTCCTTTGGCTGGTCCAGGTGCGCCAGGTACGGGTTGCTGTTGGACATGGCGACGGTCGGACGAACCAGGGAAAGCTTCATTCCGCCGCCTGCGACCACTGGCGCGGCGGGCTCGAGCCAGATCCCTCGGCCGCGACGGCCGCGGCAGACGGGGGCCCAGCGCTGGGATCTGCGGGCTCGCGCTGCCGCTGCATGCCTTTGGCCAGGCGGTGGTTGATTGCAACGACCTCCCGCAGCTTGCTCTTGAGCTCCTTGTTGGCGTTGCGATAATAGAACACGTCCTTCTCGAGATTGTGAAGCGTCTCGTTGAGCGACGCGGGCGTGCTGTTTCGAAAGAGTCTCTGATCAGCCAACCGGCATTAGACAAGACCCGCACACGCGGGCTTGCCTCGCTGTCTCGTCTGTCTGCATGTGCGAGTCGGTCGTGTGCGTGTCTCGTGCCGGTTTGGACGTATCTGCAGGCACCGCCGAGCCTGCCGCGAGTCCGTCTTTGTTGGCGCGGCCTTGTAATGCGATCCGGTCTTGCAGCTCCTTGAGCTGTGCCTTGAACAACTGTGCGCAACCGAGAAAGTCAGCCTTGAACATCGCTGGGTGCTCGTCGCAATGCGACGGCGACCCACCGCCTCCGCGGCGACCAGCTGTCTCTCGTGCACGCGCGACTGTCGCTGGATCTTCTGCTCCAGCTTGGCAATGTGGTCTGTGCTTGCATGGAGCTGCGCCTCAATCTGCTCTCGGTCGGCCGCATCACGGGCAACACTTTGAAGCGCATGAATGCGCTTGAGGCATTCAACCACCATCTGACGGCACTCTTCAAGCGAAGCGGTGCGCTGCGGCTCACCATGCTCGTCAGCCGCGCCAGCCGATCACGCCGCTGGCGGTTCAGCCGTGGCCCACCAGTCGCGGGATCAGCTCAATCGTCTGCGGGTCGTCTGCAAAGAGCTCAACAAGCGAGTCGTAGTCCGCCTCGTCGCCAGCGCCGCTCAATGGCAGCAGTGCAGCATCTGGCTCAGCAATGCTCTCTGGTGGCAAGCCGGCCTCGGCCTTGCGTTTCTCGGTGCGCAGCTCGACGACATGTCGAAGAAGGACAGTCTTGTTCCGGCGCAGTTGCTCGATCTCGCTGGTGATCTGATCGCGCTCGTCTCCCTGCCAAGTCAAGGTCAAGGACGTCATGTAAGCCATCCCGAAGCAATGCGACGAAGCCAGTATGCGCCATTCACTTGAGCCGATTCGAGCGATGATTCCGCATCGCGAATGCGTGCCTCTGTCTCGTCCACCTTGGTCCTGATTTCGCGCAGCCGCTTCGTGATGCGATGATATGCCTGGAAGCGCTGGTGTCAGCGGATGCGTCAGCGCCGCCACTGTCTTGCGAGTGCATTGATCTGACGCACCTCGATTTCAGCCGACTTTACGCGCATCGAGACGTTCATGTCTCGTGCGACGCCCAAGGTCGGCCGCGGGATATCGGGCAAGAGCTCGCCAGGGTCCGCGTCGGAAACCACGTCGTTGGCGGCGTCGGGAGCGCTGAACTGGGTTGAGGTCTCGTCGTTTGTGCGGTCCTGATCGGCCGCTGACCGGTCGAGCGAGTTGAGGCGTAGCGACTTGACCGATCCTGCGACGCTGCCAATGGTCGGCGCCGCGTCCTTGAGCCGGCGAGTGAGCGCGGCAATCTCCTCGTTCTTGCGATCGAGTTTCTTGCGGCCAAGCTCAATTTGGGCCTCGAGCTGTCTGATGCGCTTGTGGTCGTCCTCGATTTCGCGGTTGAGTGCCGCGACCTCGCGAGCGCGGCGCTGCTCCTGCTCAGATGCTTTTTCAGCGTCCTCGCGCAGCTTCTTGCGCCAGGCCGCCAGCTGGGCGTGCGCTTTTTCAATTTCCTGCTGGCTGTCCTGCAGGCGCTTCTCCGAGTTGTCCTTATCACGCACGCCGCGCTCGAGTTCCTTTGTCTTTGCCTTGAGCTTCTGGATGGCGGTTTCCTGCACCTTGAGCTTGCGCTCGTATTCATCCTTTTGCTTCTCTTTGGCCTGGTCGCGTTCGAGCTGATCCTCGTGAGCCTTGGCGAGCTCGCGCTGCGCCACATCGAGCTCGCGCTCGAGCCGCTGGATGCTGTCCAGGTAACCATGGCGAGCCTTCTCCGCTCTTTCGTCGCAATTGGTAGTCAGCGCATGCAGTTGTTCTGGATGTTCCCTCATACCAGAGCCGCACGCACTCGCGATTGGCCTTGGAAAGCTCGCGCGAGAGATCGACCTTGGCCCTCATCAATACGTTGAGCTCCTCGGTGAGCTGCTGCACTGAAGGCCCCGCCTCGACTTCGGCGCCGTCGTCACCCCCATTCTCGGGCTCTTGGTACCCCGGATAAGCGCGGCTTTGGAACCACGTCAGCAAGAATCAACTCTGCTCAGCCAGCATGGCTGATTGGGTCCAACCTAATGTGAACCGGAAACTCGAGATCGGTGCCAGGAGGCGGCTGTCGTCGGGAGTCAGCGCCCTGCACGATTTCGTGCGATCGAATACAGACCGCACCATCACGGAGTTAGTCAGCGCCAGCGCCGGCTCAGTCTGTGAGGCTGCTTCGTTGAGAATCTTGATGGACACGATGCCTTGCACATCTTGGTCCGGAGCAAGACCCATAAGCGTCTCCTGACGCAGTGCCTCGATCTCGCTCTGCATCGTCAGATTTTCCAGCTTGAGATCCGAGTTGATCCTTTGGGCGAGCACAAGCGCGGGCGACCCATCAGCAAATGCCTGCAGCCTCGCATATGAGAGGCGCGGGACTGACTGGCGCAGGAGCGTGATCTCAGAGTGGCTGGACTCGAGCATGCGGTGTTGCTCCTGCATCTGAGCGAGCGCGGCTTCGAGGTCGGCCACGCGCTTCTGCGCCTCGTGCAACTCCTTCTCAAGCGGACGCAACGTGGCCGACGACGAGGCGTCATCGGTGGCCGGTGCTGGTGACGAGATGGACGATCTGCAAATCACAGATGCGTAACGTCAACATGGCAATCACCATCCGGCTGGAAGAAAGCACAGCAAAACGAACCGTTTTGAGATGGAGGTCCGCCTCATTGCGCGCGCTTGACCCGCCCGCGTCGCAGTTGGCAGGACGGGCGAAGCAAGCGGCGGCATGCGCGCGTTCGGCGCGTACTTTGCGATGAGAGACTGCGCACCTTTCATGTCGGCGCTAGAAACCGACGCGCCAGACAGAGCTTCCGCGAGTAGCACGGCCAGCTTGCGTGCGTCCTCAGCCACGTCGCTCATTCGCGCCTGAGAGGTCTCGGCTTCCTCGAGTCGCAAGAGTAGCTCCTGGCGCTCATCAGTGGCGGCCTGTTCCAAGAGTTCTTTCGTGAGCCGTGAAGTGCGGAGCCAATAAAACAAGCAATGACGGGACCCACCCGTAACTCGGCTTCTGCATCGACCAGCTTTGCCTCGAGCTCCTCTTTTTCTTTGCCGATCGTTTGTAACGCCTTTGTGGCATCTATGTGTTGTCGCCGCATGCATGGTCAGAAGAAGCCTCCGCGGGACAGAAGCTCGGTGCAGCTCTCACTGGTGCCGCGAATCGTGCGTAGCTTAAGCTCGTCCATAAAGTACTGGATCCACTGCTCGTTGTCAAAGTCGAGAGAGTCGGGCCCAAGCTTGGGGACGGCATGCTGTTCTGAGCGGTCTTGCAGCTTCTCTTGCAGCTCAGAGATCCTCAGCTGCAAGTTGTTCATCTCTGTGGCCTGTTTCGATTCGTGCAGCAAAGAGGGTGAGCGCACAGCGAGTATCAGCCTTACTCTGAGTCAAGGACCACCCACTTGCTGATCGACTGTGTTTACAATTGGCTTGTTCTGAATTTTCCTTGCGCGGTATGCGTATCTGCATGACAGGAATACGTCAAAATGCGGCTCTCTAGGCAACTAGCGCTTCTTAAAACTTACTTGAGCGTGTTGAGCGTTTCGTCCATGTCGTCCTCGAGGGGGCTTGTAAACAGAATATTGAGGTGTTGTCAGCGATTCATCGGCAACTTCAAGGCGCTCCGCGGGCGACGTGCCTTATGCATGCAATCATGATGGTCTGTGTCTTTGTCAGCGGCAACGCGCGTGTGCATACCAAGGGACTACATCTGGCTTACTCTCGAGTTTCCTCCGAGCGAATCTTGCAGTAATCTGAAATCAGCGACAGAGCATGTCAGCTTAGCAGCCGTGTTTCGCTAGGAACTGGCACTCTGTCATACCGCGTGAGCTTCGAGTCTCGATATGGCACATGCGGGGTCTCGCTTGCTCGCGCGGGCCTGTCGGCGCCAAGCACGCTGATGACGTTTCCAAGGGCCAGTAGCCCGCTGTTGATCTTGACCGACTCGCGCAGCCGCACGCCTTCTGCACCTGTGCGCTTGAGCCGCTCGGATCCAGCGAGATCGACCAGATGTAGCTTAGATCGGCGCAGCAGGACGGGATCGCCAGCAGCTCGCGCCAAGAGACCCTCGGGCCTCTGAGCCTGCTGCGCGATCTGATCAAGCGTAATTGTGACAATTGCGTGAGACCTGCTGGAGTGGCTATGGATCTGCGTGTCGCCAGTGGTTCGCTCGATGCCGCCGCGCTCGAGGCACCTGCGCGGCAGATGGCATCGTGCGTTTGTGCGATGAGCCTCAGGCAAGCCCACATCCTTTCAGACAGATGCGGCACGCACTTGAGCAGCTCAGCGGGAGTGGCAACCCACTCCTCGTGCACGCCTGCGATGGTGATGACGCCTTGCCTGTTCTCGCGGATGGAAATCTCGCGCTGATCGTTTCCGGGCATCAAGAGATCGCGGATCTGCAGTGGTACTTTAGCAGGAGCGTATTTAACTGGATATATACTCGGCGGGGACTCGCCTGCTCTTGGTAGATCTCCACAAAGGAAACTCGAACCTGGTGTTCGAAACGTGTCTCTGCCTGCAGCCCCAGCATCAGCCAAGGAGAGCAGCTCGCAAGAGCCAAAAGCGGCAGCCAACCTCGATGTGGCGGAAGACGTCCAAAACGATCCGAGGGATGATTCCGCGCACGGGCTCTGGCGTGCGATGATCGTTGCTCGAGCCCATGGTGAAGGTCTTTCCGCTGAAAGTCTGGCCGTATGCGAGGATCGTTGCGTTGAAGCCCGCAAAGAACTGGTCCACGAGCGGCGCCGCCAGGCTGTCGTAAATGTGCCCCTGACTTGCCTCAGGGCCAAAAACATGGTCGAACGTGAACGACTTGCGTATCCCGGAGCCCGAGGTTGGGCCTGATGCTGTGCCGCCGGGCGACGCCGCCGCCTGCGATGCGAGCGACACCGACGGCGGTGCTCCGGCCGGCGCCGCGCCGGCGCCCGAGCCGGCTCCGGTGCTTGAGCTCGATGCCGTGGCAAGAGGCAGCCCTGCGAGCGGCGGCGCTGCATACATGGCCGCATTGACGGCCGAGTCCATATCCTTTGCGACGACGACTTGCGGCTCGCCTGGCACAATGTGGACACAGATGCGAGGTGCAGGCCGGCTGCCCGAGCCGTATCCGTCCTGCTGGACGACGGCGGGTCGGACCTGTCAGGAGCGAGACCGCGCGCACACGCGGGTGTCGGGCAGGCGCGGCCGGCGCAGCGGCGGTCCGTGCCCGCGCGGGTGGGTCCGGGAGCACGTCAGCCGTGCCGTTGTCGCTGCTTGTTGTCGGGCCAGCCGGACACCAACGAACCCGCAGAGCAACCCGCAGCGGCACAAGGCCGGTGGGCTGCGTCACGGCGGCCACTGCGGCCGATGGAGACGCAGACGGCTGTACGTGCGGCTGATGGGGCTGCTGCGTGGGCTGCGGCTGTGCTGCCGCCGACGGCTGCGGTGGTGTCCGCGGAGTTGGCTGCAGCATCGCTCCAGCTCGGGCAAAGTGCCGCACCACGTCGAGAGCGCGAGCTTGCGATGGCATGGGCTGTTTATTGGCTGCGCGGGCCAGGCGCTCCTCTGCATCGCGCCAGGCGCTCCTCGACGTGGGTCAGGCTCACAGTGTCTGCGACTTGAGCGTTGCGGCGACCGAGTCGACTGAAGCCATCGAGCCGGGGGACGCTTCGCGGCCCAGTCGCGACAGACGCTGCGGCTCGGGCGTGGACGCCGGGGGATCAGACATGGGCACAGGCGGGCCAGCCGTGGAAAGCGACAGCGATGAAACGGTGTGCAGCGAATCCCGCGGTGATGTTGACGCCGAGCCGGATGCTGTTTTGAGAGGCGACACGATCGTGGCGCTCGAGGACGGGCGGGCAAGTGAAGGGCGAGACAGAGCTGCTGGATCAACCGGTCCAACCGCCGTGACCGGATCTGGCGAGAAGTCGAGCGACACAAGCTGGTGCTGGAAACGTGGCTCGCGCACAGCCACCACGATGCGCGACGGGCTGCACTGGATGCCGAGAATAGGGCCCATGTCAAGCTTGATCTTGTGCAAGAGTGCACCAGTCCCAAGGCTCCACACAAAAACGGTCTCGTCCCACCCGCCGCTGGCGAGGTGAGATGCATTGGCATCGATGGTCTTGATCCACTCCATGTGCCCCGCCATCACTTGAAGGCATGCTCCGGTCGCCACGTCCCAGCCTGGAGCCGATCCTTGTCAGCCGAGCTCAGAGGACCTATCGTGGCAGAGAAACTTACGGCGGATGGTGCGGTCAAGAGATCCGCTGAAAAGACACCCGCCCGCGTGCTTGAGGCAAGTGACTGCCTGCGAGTGCCCCTTGAGCGTCGTGACGCATTGTCCGCCTCGGGTGTTCCAAATCTTGATTGTTTGGTCAGACGACCCAGAGGCAAGGCGGGCACCGCCGTCGAGGAGCACAAGACAGTAGATGTCACCCTTATGGCCCTTCATCTCGTGGACAAGCAGAAGCGTGCGCTCGGACATCGACTGATCCTTCCGCCGCTTCCCAAACACGAGCCGTGGCAAGCGCCAGCCCTTGGCCTTTTTCTGCTCAGCGACGCCCTTCGATGGTTGTTGAAGGCCGACAAGCGGCCCTTCGGATGTGGACTTTCGAAGCCCTTTGATGCTGCCGCTGCGCGACGAGCTTGTCGAGTCAACCGAACTGCGTCTCAGCTGCGCGGAAGCGGTTTTGTCTGAGCACGAGCTGTGGTTTCGATGGTGTCGTTTGGTCATGACCGGGTCAAGGACGATCTGGCCCGAGTACGTCTTGCCTTGGCGGCTGTGCTCACATGGCGCCTCCATCAGTGTGCCATCGGCGCGTCCCGTTTGCTGATGGACCGACACAAGGCGGTAGAGCCGAATCAGGCGATCAAAGCCAGCCGTGACCGCGTGCTCGCTGTCAACAACACAGATGCTGGAAACACCGCCGCGGTGCGCATGCTTGAGCGAAGCGAGCATCTGGCCTGTGAATGAGTTCCAAAAGGCAAGGTCGCCGGAAGTGTCCGCGGAAACCAGAATACCGTCTGTGGGATCCGATCGGGCCAGACACATGACGGGAGCTTGATGGCCGCCGCGGAGTGTCAAACTGTCAAGCGCACGCGGGGCCGGCTCGCGCCAGAATGCCGGCGACGAGATGTGCGTCGATTGGAGGAGATGCTCGCGCGATCCGACGACAATGGTATTGGCGTCCTGCTCAAAGCTGGCGGAACCATATGAGCCAAAGTCAACTGCGTTCTCAAACCTAAGCTGCACTTTCAGCCACTCACCATGTGATGGCATCGTTTGGCTCGATGATGTCGATGATCTGCTTGCGGAAGCGGCACAGCCGCCAGTTGGTCTTACGCGCCGCATGCTGACCAAATATCATCATCCATCGAACGCCCTGCGGAAGATGCTGCGGGCAGCTGGCAAGCAGCTCGTCGTCGACGCCCTCGCTGAACACGCCGGCGAGAAAGCACTGCATCTGCCAGAGTTGTGCGTCAAGAGACAGTGAGCGCCAGGCCCTGCATACGGCGCTACAGCGCGCCAGAGATTCGGGCGGCAGCAGCGATATGATCTTGGTTGCGATTGGGCGTGGAACAGCGCGGCATCCGGGGCCAAACTTGAACGACGGATCGGCTCGATTGCGATCGGCCTGCTGAGCTGCGCCCATGCAGGCATCATCGGTACCAACGTCGATGGACAGGCGCGAGCTGCCGACGAGCGTGCGGGACGACGACAGCTTGTCGACAAGGGCATGGCTGGGGAGGGGAGTAGAGGCGCGTCAGCAGCAAGCTTCCAAGACGTGTTGGCGCGAGCGTCGTCGGCAGCGTCGCAACACGAGGCAGCGTGTGGCCGCGGACGCATGACTGCAGGGGCAGATGCGAGAGCGGTGGCGGTTGCGGCGACCGCAGAGGTTGCGGCACCCACAGCTTGTTCCATTTGGCGGGCTGCGCCAGTTGCCGCGAGCCCGGCGTGTGGCGCAACGGAAAGGTCTTGCGGCGCTGGTCGATGTCGGCGAGAGCCAGCACCGACTTCTTGGACGGCGCCACGGCCGAGAGCTTCGCGGCCGGTGCGAGCATCGACGCCTGCATGGCCGATGCATGTGCGGGCGACGGCGTCGGCGGCACTGGCGGCATGTCCGACAGCCGTGCGCCCGAATGCGGCGCGGCGACGAGCGGTCGCGCTGACATGACGTCGACGTGTTGCGGCAACTTCGGCCGACAGATTCATTGCCGCTCATGCCAACGCGGCGGCGGCCGACGCGGCCAGCGCAGCCGTGGCCAGCGACGACAGGAAGTTGACCTGGTGGTTGTCCAGCACCGCGATGCCGCTGACGCTGACAAAGTCGCCGATGCTCTCGCCCGGCCGCAGCTTGCGGTGGTCCGGCGTGATCCGCTTTGTGTTCTTGTTGAACACAGACCGCTGCAAGGTTGCGCCGAGCAGCGAGTCGATCTGCGCGTCGCTGGCGTGCATCAGCAGGGTGGCTGCGAGCATAAACATATGGGCTGAAGCGATGTGTGCGCACCATCGAGCCCACAAAGCCCGAAGCAGCGCCAAGAAGAACCAGGTCGAACTGCAGCTGCAGCGAGCCCGCGAGATACGACTCGAGCGCCCGAGTCGCAAAGGCGGCAAGGCCGACGAACAGCCCGCCGGCGACCGCGGCGCCTGTGCCGAGGGCGCTGATGCCGCCATTGGTTCCGCGCGGGACCCGGCGGCCCGTCGTGATCAGGATGGGCTGCGCCGTCGACAGCACGCCGAGCTCACTCGCCCAGGTGTCCCCGTTGCAGCAGGCGAAATGGCTGGGGAACGCCGCCAGGTGTCAGATGCAGCGGCGGCGGTGGCTCGGGGCCAGACGCCTCCTGGTCGGCGCACACACCCAATGTAGGCATAGAGTAGCGCCTGCTGGGCGTATGCGGGCCACGCGCCGGGCTGGGTCCCGACGTACCAGTGCGCGGCGCACGCCAGCATGCCCGTCAAGCCGTTCGACAGAACCTGGACGGCGTTGCGCTGCCCGCCTGGACGGTCGAGGAAGTCGGCAGGTCAGCCAGCGGCGCGGGCCAAGACGGCCGCGTGCGTGCGTGCGTGCGTGCCCGCACCCTCGAGGTGGTCCTCCTCGATCAGCTTCTTGATGTCGCTCTTGTACTGTGCACCAGAAGCGGGGTCAGCCGCTGCCGTTGCCACGGATGCGAGCGACAGCAAGCCTCGGGCACCTTGGTGAGCCTTGACGATGAGAGGTAGAACGCAAGCAGGACCACTCCGAACAGCCGCGACGGGTGCGAGAAGACGACTGCGCCAAGCACCATGGCGGCCACGGCACCCGACGGTGAGAGCGACTTCTTCCTCACGCCATTCACGCCCAGCCAGAGCACAATCGCGGCAACGATCAGCGGGTTCATCTCAGATTGGTCAAGAACGCAGACGACGCAAGACGGCAGAGAGGTGCGGGATCGCAAAAATCTTCATTGGTACCAGCGTCATGCTCAACGCCTGGCCACCAAGTCTTCAAACAGAGTGCGTCGCTGTCGAACGGGAATGCCACGGCAGCCCTCGAGATCGAGCGAGCGAACCCGCGGACAGCATTCGGCAATGATCTCCACCGTCGATGCCGTGATCTGCGTGAATCGCAGGCCGCAGGACTCGAGTGTCGAGCCAACGGCGACCAGAAAGCCGGCGATGTTGTCCCCGATTGCCGTCGATGAGATGTCAAGTTGCGCGAGTCTGGGCAGGGCGCTGCCCTCATCCAACGCAGCCAGAAAACTCTCGGCATTGACACCCGTGTGCCGAAGATCCAGGTTCTCCAGCTTGGGACACTCGAGAAGAAAGCACTTTGCGCTCCGCAACTGCGGCGTGTCAAATAGGGCCAGTCGCCGCACGTGCGGGAGGCATTTGGCAAGAACAGGGGCGTCCGACGACCGAAATGTCTGCAAATCATATTGTCAGCATCGCCGATCGTGGTCTCGTAAGGATAAAGTTCCGACCTTGCAGCCGCCCATGATGAACTCTGCGAGCTGGAACTTTGGCAGCGCAGAGAGAAGATGATCCATTCGCAGATCGCAAAATGACAAATTGAGCTTCTTCAGAGTCGGCGCAAGCAGCGCGAGCGACCCAACGCTCTTGATCTTGGTTCCCATGAGATCCAGCGTTTCGATTTCATGAGATACCATTGCGGAGAGCAGCGACTCCAGGCTCTTGTCGCAAATCTGGGTTGATCTCAACTTGAGATTCGACAGAGGTGCAATGGGTGCCTGCAAAGCCATCGCAGCGACGAGCGGATGCGAGGAAAAGTTGATCCATCCGAGCTTGGCGGTCTTGAGGCTCTCGAGCGAGAGCAAATGGCGCACGCCGGCCATCGAAACTGCCGTGAAATTGATGTTGACCCTTGTCAAGGCCGGGCATGAGTTTGCGAGGACTACGAGCGCGGCATCTGTCATCTCAATGTTTGCCCTGATTCGTTTTGATGGAGTTTAAGCACATTCATCCACACGCTCAGCCCTTGTCAAGCGCTGCGAGTCACCTCGCCTCAAAGATGGCCAGCCGAGGCATCTCGCGGAGTGCCGGGATGAGTAGCGCGTCGCGGATCTGCAGCTGGTTGATGACCAGCGAGGTCAAGTTCTGGCCCAGGTCCTGGCCCACAGCATCGTGGGATAAATACGACCACACGAGCTTGTGGCGAGCGCTTTCAATGCCCTCAAGGTCGAGAGTCGGCGAGTCCCAATTGTGAAGAAAGACTTGTATGAGCAACTCTGGGGAGATCGGCGGCTCGCCGCGGGCACGAACGGTGTCGAGTATCTTCTCGAGAAAACGCCCGCTGATTCGGGTCCAGTCCAAGTTTGGCCGGGCAGCGAGGTCGAGCAAGTGGGCCGCACACGAGTTGATTGCAAGGTCCACAAGCGGCGGTGCGCCGCCGCGGACGAGGGTATTTGGAGCCCCCGCGCGCGAGCTGCGGGCCATCCTCGACTGCCCGACGGCCACCAAAGTTGCCGTGAGTGTATGCAGTCAGTCCGGTTGGTGCGGCGGCCCCAACGCAGCCGAACCGGCGACCCGCACCACGAGGAGCTGCTCCAGAGAGTCCTTGCTGACGAGTGCGGGCAGGGAACGTCGCGGGACGAGCCGAGTGACCGGCTGGGCGGCATCCGACTCGCCAGGCAGCTGCCGAATAGGGGCACTACGTCGCAGCGGTGCGCGCTGCTTGGACACGCGGCCGACGTGCTGCGAGCGCTGCGGGCTGCGCTGGCGCATCGTCGGGAAAGTCGGTCGGTGTCGCTCGGAGCCGACAATGTGCGACCGAATGTCGTCGATCGAGTGGGCAGGCGACAGCGGGCGTCCAAAGTTCCCCAAACGCATGATCACGCCCGGGAGAGCGACTGGTCGCAGCACCGGCAGGCTGCTTCTTGCGGCGTGGCCGTCGCGGCGTGCCGCGGTCGTCGCTGGCCGCAAGGCTGGCACCTGAGGCGGGAAGGATCAGATGGAGGGGAATGGCGCACCGCACGGTCTGCCGTGCCGTGGGAAACACGGCGGCATGGTGCCGTGCTTGGTGTCCCCCACGCAGTCTCACGCACAATGCGTCGCTGCAGGCATCGGTGTTTTGGGCTCGTGCACACCAAGCGCATCTGGCGAGCCAGATCGAGCCGGCCGACTCCAATGGCGGGCTTGCGGACGCAGATGCTGCGGCAGCCAGATCGCGGCGCAAGGCCGCCCCGGGCATGATGGCTGCGTCGTGCGCTTGGATGCAACCGCACGACTGCATTCGGCGTGAATTGGCGCGACTCGAGGGCAGCGGGTGGCAGCGTGGCTGGCATCCGTGTGCTTCCCGCTGCACGCCGAGCGGGCGGGCGAGCACCGCCACCGTGCAGATCCGGCTTGAGCAGATCTGGCTCGAGCAGCGGCTTTGGAGCGAGTCGCAACCCCATGCAGCATCCAGACAAGGCGCTGCGAGGCCGTGCGAGGCTCTGGAGCCAGAAGACACACAGAGAGGCGGCAGAGCCCAGCTCCGACGAACCCTCTGGTGCATTGGATATTGTCGAAATTTACCAGTTGCCAGCATGACGCTCGGTGGGCGGAGTGTCGGAGGGAGGCGTGCGGCATAGAAGGGAAGCATGAACTGTGGATGGCATGGCTTCCAATCCACAGGCAGCCACTACTGCCCACTCGACAGAGCAGTGTGTCTGATACAAGCTTGGTGGAAGTGCGACGCTGTCAGAGCTGGTATTCTGTAAATCGAACCGCATTTTTCTGGACCAAAGCAAAATAGTTGAAACAAAATGTCCAACACTTGCTTTTCGACCGCATCAGCTGTCATGTTTGTCTGTTGCTATGGCACAAATTGCCTGCTCAGACTATTCAAGTGTACCGGGTTTACCTCCAGCTTCCTGCGGCTGAGCTCGTTTATTCGCAAAGCTGTTGAAGCACGCGGCAAAGACGCATCGCCCCTTCAACCAAGCGATCTTCGTTGTGCATTGCAAACGAAAGCCGCAGCCAGGATCCATGCGATCCGTTGGTCGAAAAGGCGTTCCCTGGTGTTACAGACACGCGCTCGGCGCGTATGGGCGACTGGGCTCCAGGGACTGCTGCCCAAACGCCGTCCGGCTGAGGCGCGAGGTCTGCGGATTCAACAAGAAACCTTGCCAGATCCGACGTCGACAAAGGTGGTCGTAGCTCAACCTTGATCCACACAAAGAAACCGCCGCTGGGCAAGGCAAACTCGCAACCGGCGGGAAGATTGGCGGCGAGGGCACGGCACAGCGCACCGCAGCGCTGTGCATACACGCGCCGAAGCATCGCGACGTGCGGATCAACAAGCCCGAGCTCGAGCGCTGACAGCACCAGCGTCGATGTTAAATGGCTCGGACAGCCCCCAGAGTACATCAGCCCGCTGCGTTCTAGCTGGCGCGTGATGCCGCGCGGTGCTTCGGTCCATCCCACGCGCAGACCCGGAGCCAGCAGCTTACTGAAGCTGCCGTTGGATACAATGTTGCCAAACTCGCTCGATTCGGGATCCAACGCCGGGTCGAGCGCAACGATACGAGGCGGTGGGAGCGATCCGCGCGGCAGCTCGACAGATCCCGCTTCGGCCAGAGGCTCCTCAAAGTGCAGCATCTGGTAAATGTCGTCGCAGATGACCAGCATATCGTGCTCGCGGGCGAGCTTCACCAGAGCGCGCCGGCGCTCCAGTGGCAGCGTTGCGCCAGTCGGGTTCGAGTATGTCGGCACGAGATAAAGCACGTTGGCGAACCGCTTAGGGTGCGGCGCCGGCTGCTCGGGACTCTGTCTGTGCTTGGCGGGCTTCGCCTGCTGCAGGCGCTGCTCGAGTACGTCTACACGAATACCGTTGGCGTCCACGGGCACGGCAACCAGATCGCTGCGCGGGATGCCGTGGTCCTCGAGCACGCGGATGGCGAGAAAGTAAGTCGGGTTCTCGATGTAGATGGTCGTGTCTGGGCCGGCGAACAGCGTGATCAGGCTGCCGGCACAGCGCATCAGCCAGCGACACAGTTGCCCGACAAGGGTCTGGGCAGCTTACTTTGAGAACGACTGCGACGCTCCGTTGGTGATGCATAGGTTCTCGGCGACCACGGGATTGCTCTCGCGGCCATACTGCCGCGTCAGGAACGCAGCCAGCTCGCGCCGGAAGCGCAGGTCGCCCAGCACAGGGCCGTACTGCAGCGACGTGTGTGCATCGGGTTGCGAGAGCCGATGCTGCGCTGCAGCGGCAAGCAGCTGCGTCGGCAGCAGGTCCGGCCCCGGCGCGCCGTACTCAAAGGCCACCCAGTCGGATCGCTCATCTGCGCCGCCCGCGTTGGTCAGCACCTACGGCCGCCCGCGCGCGGCGCCGGCGGCTGGGGCGGGGCACGCACCCGTCGGGAACAGCGTCGTGTCGCCAGCCCTCATCGCAGGGGAAAGCCGCCTTCGCCGGTTTCTGGCCGTGCACACGGGCGGCGACACTCTCCGACATCCAGCCGAGACGCAGAAAATCACTTGAAAAACAGCCATGACGGGACCGGGCTTTGGCGCCGACGAGCTGATGAAGATGGTCGCCGAGCGCGCCGCCGTGCAGGCCGCCGCAGGCCCGCAAAAGGACACCAAGACGGACCAGGAGCGCATCGACGCGGTGCTGTCGACGCCGCTGTTCATGTCGTCCCTGACCGAGTACGCCGAGCAAAACGAAACGCTGAGCGCGCTGCAGTCGCTCACGTTCGACGGCACGCCCGAGGGTAGGCGCATGCACGCCCCCTACTCAAATGCGAGTGCCCGTCTTTGTGCGCGTTCCCCGTCGCTGACGGCTCGCCGCCCGCAGAGGTCGCCGAGAACTTCAAGGTCCAGGGCAATGCAGCCTTTGTCGAAGGCCCGCGCAAGTACAAGGACGCTCTGACGTTCTACACCCGCGGCCTGCAGGCCAAGGCCAACGACGACAAGCTCAACTCGATCCTGTATTCCAACCGCGCTGCCGTCAACCTCGAACTCCGTGCGTGGCCGCCCCGAGCTCGCTGCTGCCCGCTTCGCTGCTGACGATCACGCCGTGCACAGAAAACTACCGACAGGTTCTCAACGACTGCGCCGCGGCCATCAAGCTCAACCGCAGCAACATCAAGGCGTACTTCCGCTCTGTAAAGGCACTGCTTGCGCTGGACCGCATCGCCGAGGGTGTCGACTGCGCTGAGCGCGCGCTCGAGATCGACCCGCGCAACACGGCGATCCAAGGCGAGCTCAAGAAGCTGCGCGAGCGCAAGGCGGTTCTCGACGAGCTCGAGGCCAAGCGGCGCCAGCGCGAGCAGGAGCAGCGCGAAAAGGAGCAGAAGCTCAAGGATGCGATCGCGCAGCGCGGGTACAAGATGGTGCAGCGGCGCATCGCCGACGACGGCGACAGCGACGCCGAGTCGTCGGCGCCGCCCACGCGCGGATCGGCGCACCGTGCGCTCATTGAGCATCCGCTCGCGTCCGACCACAAGATCACGCTCGACCCAATCACGCTGCGGCTCAAATTCCCGGTGCTGCTCCTGTACCCCGAGCACAGCCAGTCTGACTTTATTGCCGAGTTTGACGAGGCGGACACATTCTATGCGCACTTTGAGACCATGTTTGGCGACCCGGCGCCGTGGGACCCCGAGCACCACTACAACCCGCAGTCGCTCGATCTGTTCTTTGAGACGCACGAGTCCGTTGCGCCAAAGAACCGCGTTGATCTCGTGCCCATATTCCGCTCCGTCAAGGCTGCCAACGCGCCGCTCAAGACGGCGGCGCACAATTTTGTGTACATGACCCTCGGCGACGTCCTCAAGCACCACCTGTTCTGCGTCATTGACGGCGTCTGCACGTTTGTGGTTGTTGTGCGCGGCAGCGAGTTTGCAACCACGCTGCGCAAGCAGTATCGCTCCGCGTAGCCGCCTGCCAGCGGCATGTGCGCCTGCATCTTCCCCTGCCCACGTCCTCACATCCTGCATTTTGGAAACGTAAACCACTCTCAATCCGCCTTGCCTCCAAACTCGGCGACGCCAGGCGATGACGTGGTCCCTGCTCCTCGCGCTGCTGCCAGTGCTGCCGTTTGTTGTGTGGGCCGCGCTCGGCTTCCTGGCGGCGTCGGGCACCGAGCGTGTTGCGCCGCTGGGCGACGGCGATGCGCCGCGCGAGGCCGTGCTGGTGCTCACGGCCCACCCGGACGACGAGTGCATGTTCTTTGCGCCGACGATTCTGGCGCTGGCCAGCAGCGGGTCGGTCGACGTGCACGTCCTGTGCCTGTCCAACGGTGCGTGCCGCTGCGCCGCGGCAGCAGGCATACCGAGCGTGCGGCAGCGCTGACGCCCCCGTGCACTCGCATGCGCCCAGGCAATGCCGAGGGCCTCGGCCGTGTCCGCGAGAAGGAGCTTGTGGCGAGCTGCAAGACCCTGGGCGTGTCGGCCTCGCGAGTCGTGTCGCTCAACCATGAGTGGGCTTCCCGCGCCGCACGCTGCAGGCCCGCGGGAGAGCGCTGACGCACCCCGCGGCCGGTAGGAAGCTGCAGGACTCGATGACGGTCGACTGGGACCGAGACACCATCGCCGCGATCGTCGTCGACCATGTCGCCAAGCATCGCATCGACGCCGTGAGCGGCCGCACTGTCGATGCTTGAACCAATGCAGTCGCAGATGTGGACGCAGCTGCTGACGACGCCTGCACACGGACACAGATCGTCACTTTTGACAGCCAAGGCATCTCGGGCCACACCAACCACCGCGCGCTGTTCCATGCCATGTCCGCAGCGACCCGCGCTGCCCAGATCGCCGTCCCCGTCTACACACTCGAGACCGTGCCCGTTGTGCGCAAGTTCGCCGCGCTGCTCGACGTCGTCTGGACCGTCGCAACGCACTCGATGGCTTTGGCCCGCGACACCGACGGCATCGGCAACCCACGCCGGCTGTTCCTGCTCTCGCCCTACGAGTATATGACCGCCCGCGAGGCCATGTTTAAGCACCGCAGCCAGCTTGTGTGGTTCAGATACCTGTACCTCGTCTTCTCGCGTTACATGGTCGTTAATGTCCTCGACCGCATCAATTAAGCCGGAACTTTTGCTATCTGCGGCGGCATCCCGATGATTCGAAGCTTTTGAAAAAGCTTTGAAGTTACTTTATAGCCATCGGAAGCGACTGCCGAAGCCTCGCCTTGAGTCCCTCGATTTCACTCTGCATCACACGCTGCCGCGACTCAAACTGGCTCGTTTGGCGCTTCAAGGTGCGGATCTGGTCGTACAGATCAAGTAGCGATGTGCACTGCCCCGCGCCACTGCCGTCGACGTTCTCGTCGTGGCGGTTGTGAGCTCCCAGGCCGCGCTGGAGCACGCCATGGTCGCCGTCGAGGTATGCGTCCAGCACCGCTTGCATCTCGGCGAGCCGTGTCACGTTGCGTCGGTGCGCCGCATGCTCGGCAGTGCACCGCGCGATTGCAGCATCAATGTCGGCGAGCTCGGCGGCCGTCAGCGTCGGCAGTGATGATGAAGCTGCTGCAAGTCCAGCTGCGGCTGTTGGTGGGCTGGTGCCGGTCGGCGTGAGCGGAGCGTGCGCATCGACGCGTCCTGTCGCCGTGTGCGTTGATGCGAAAGGCACCGACTGCGCAGGCACCGGCGTAGCACTAGGCGTCGCAGGCCGCTCGGCAACAGCGACAGGCCGCTGGTGCTGATGCTGATGCGGCGATGACTGCTGCTTTTGATCCGGAGAGAGCCGCTCCTGCCGCCGAAGCGCGGTTGGATCAAGCAGCGACTCAGGCCGAGGCTTAGTACGCACAAAGACGCCAGTAGCCGAGTCGAACATAAACTCGGGCTCGCGCGGCTTGGGCCGTTGACGCAGCGAGATGCGTGAGACAGGTGGTCCAGATGCAGATAAGTCGGAACTCGTAATCGCCGCCTGATCCGACGACGCAAAGAGCGACAGCGGCACCGGCGGTGCATCTGCCATCAATCGGCTCAGCCTGGCCGGCAGAAGGTGTCAGCCATCGACAGTAGAGCAAAGTGCATCGGGCGTATCTGAGACTGCTCTGTGCTTACCCGTGCTGGAATGGCCGACGCTGCAGCCCGCGATGGCCAGCGGCATCCGCGGAGCGAATCGCGGCAAGCCGCCACCGCTGCGCATACCTGCTCGCCAGCGCACGCTCACGCTCCGTCATCTCGCTCTGCCGATGCGACGGCAGCATCTTGAGCCGCGCGGCGTGCGCATCCGAGTCAGCTTCGAGAAGCCTCCTAGCCGCGATCCGCGCAAGCTCGTTGGATCGCCACTGGCGCGCATCCTCGAGCCGCTCTCTTGCAGCTCGTTGCCTGACAACATAGTCACGCCAAGCAACAAACGCCTTGCGCGAAAGCGTCAAACCCCAGAACGCAATCGGCCGCACATGGGAAGCGACGTAAACCGCGTGCCAGTCTGGTCGCGCTTTTACCCAGACAGACATGGCGCGCCGCAGCAGCGTTTGTCTGCGGAACTGGATCTGCATCGCAGTCGTCATCTTCTCCCATGCGCGGTGTTTGAAGTGAGAGCGCCAGATATCCCAAGCCGCGGCCAAATACTTGGAGGCGTATGCGTGCTCGCCACGACGCTCGAGCGCGCGCTCCCGCTGCCGATTGCGATGCGCGTCCCGCCACCGACGCAAGCATGCCGTGAGAACCTGCTGTCGCTGCGACCCGATCATGGCCGCGCACGAGGATTCCTGCAAACGACTTTCGAGAGTGCGGGAATGCGTCCACGTCTTCCACGCCCGGAACACGGCTTGGACTTGATCTTGCTCGCGCAGCTGCACAAATGCATCGGCCAGCTGGCGCGCCTGCAGCGAGGCGATGGTCCGGTCGCGCCATGCCGAAAACATGCGGCTCATCAGGCCGGTTTGCTGGCTGCGATGCAGCGCGGCCACGCCCGCCCGCAGAGTGCGGCACTCTTTGGTATATGTGCTCCATGCAGCCAACACGCGCTGCACACACACGCGGTCGTTGTGTGCCATCGCGAGCCGCCAACGCATGCGCTCTTGGCGCCTGGCCACAAGTCGCTGCGTGATCGAGTCAGCAATCGATGATTATCGAACGTCTTCCAGTAGGACGCGAGGCCGCCAGGTCGGCGCACCTTGTGCCAGACCATGAGACACCCGCTTGCGAGGCCAAAGTACCTGAACCGCACCGCCTGCCGCTCTTGGTCGCGCCAGATATGCGTCTGCTCGGCATGCTCGGCCCATCCGCGTAGCACGCGGCGCAACAGCATGGTTTTGTAAAACACATCAACGACGTCGCGCTTCTCTCGCTGTTCGCGCCGCTGCACAGCGTTGGCGCGCAGCGTGTCAAAGACGTTGCGCACAACAGCCCACTGGCGAAACTCGGCCGCGCGCTTCATCTTAACGGTCGTCTGCCAGGTCTCGTATGCAGCGAGCGACCATGCGGACCATGCGCGGCGCATAAGGGCGGAGCGGCGCCACGAGTCGGCTTGCTGCTCGCGCTGCTGTTTTGCTTTGGCTGCCTGCGCACGATTGTGCAGCGCAACGAGAACCTTGCGGGCCAGCTGGCGCTTGAAATGAGACTCGGCCTTGTCGATGGAAGCACGCTCTGCACGCGCAGCAACCACATGCTCTTTCCAGGCTTCCAAGGCCAGGAAGAGAAGCCTGCGGCGATGATGTGCGGCTCCCGGCGCAAGCTCCTCGCTGTCGCGGCGTACGAGGCGATCTTGGGTAATTGCGTTCCATCTGGTCAGAGCACGGCGCGCCATCTTGCGTACATGAGTCAGCGTCGTTCCGTACGAATTGCGGCATCGCAACTGGCCCCCACCTGGCGTCGGTGGTGCAGAATGGCGCGGTAGTTCATCCTCACAATCGACCGGAGCCCATTGAAGACGCGTTTCTGGACACTCGCGTCAGAAGGCCAAGCAAATCTGCATGTTGCACTAAAACCCAGCGTCTCTCACCTTGGCATGCCTGTCCAGCAGCTCAGAGAGCTCATGTGCCTTTTGATATGCCCGCAGCCTGCGAGCCGTCTCGACGCGCCAGGTGCCGAGTGCGCGGCGGTACATCTGGCGGTGGTGGAACCAGTCCGCGGTGCCGTCGCGATCGCGGAGTACTCTGGCGTGCATTGACCGGAGTCTCCACTTCGCCAGAGATCTTCGCATAGTGAGCAACGAGTCGAAGTGGACCGCGGACGCTGAATGCCGAAGCAAGTGTCAGCAAGGCCGACTCCAAGAACACGGGGCAGCCGCATAAGCCCACCGTGCTGCACCGCGCGCATCTCGTGCCGCGAGTATGCGTCGGCCCATGTGTGCAAGCCAGTCCGCAAAAGCGATCTGCGAGAGACCTGTTCCGCAGAGGCGAGGCTCTCGCGTCGCTCGACTCTGGTGTCGAGCGCACTTAACCATCGCATAAACGCATCGCGCCGGAGCGAGCGCTCGCAGACGTGCCGGGCGAGCTGGTCTTGCAGCTGCGCAAGGTGGCGCTGCGCCAGGCGTCCGCGCCAGCGTGAAAATGCCGTCCCAGCGAGCCAGCGCCTGCGATGGTGTGTTGCCGACGTGCGAGCGCGGCGGCGCTGCTGCCTGTGGGCGTGGTATGCCAGCCACCCGCGCATGACGCGCACCTTGCGAGCTCGCTCGTCTAAAATTCAAGCCATCTGTCAGCTACTATCCCAGGCCACATTTGCACTTTCGCTTGGGTGTAATGCCGACAGCGTTGTGGCCGGTGGAGTTGCCTCACCATGTAGTATTGCCCGCGTCTCGTTGGCACGTTCGCCGTGACGCTCTCGCACAAACGCAGTCCACGCCGAAAAGACCTTGCCGCACAGCACGTACCGGTGATGCACGTCTGCGCGGATGGACGCGCGCCAGTCGTCCGCCTCTGGCACGTCGCCCTCGGCGAGGTGTGTGCGGGCATCTCGCCGCGCAGCCCAGATCCGCAGCGCGTCGCGCTTCGTCCGGATCTGGCGCCGCCGCTCGATGTGACGCAGAGCAACCAGCCGCCGCCAGGCAGCCACCGCGGACCGGGCTAGCCTGGCATGGCGTGCTGCCTGCTCTTCTGTGTCTTGGTCGGCGCTCAATACGCTGCGGCCGTCGCTGGTGTTGTCTGCGCAGCCAGACCCAGCATCGGCGTCGCCTCGAATGTCGGCGGCGTCCTTGGGCTCAGTCGAGGCGGCATGCTTCCGGACATGCCCCGTGAGGGCCGGATCGATGTCGACGTGCAGCTGCCGCACACCAGCTCCACACGCAGCGCCGAGCAGGCTGCCGCGCAAGTCACCACCGCTGGCTGGCTCTGCGGCAGGCGCAGCGTGAAGCGCGGCGTCGGCGACGCTGCGACGAGCATCTGGGCGACGTTGGGCGGCCGCTCCACGAGCACCGCGAGCGCCTGGCCAAGCTGGACCGGCCTGCTTATCCGGGTGTGCCGAAGCGTCAGCCCCTGAACGACTTGCCTGTTGGGTGTGACGCAGGCCCGGTTGCGTGTGTGTCCGGTGGTCAGCGTCTCCCCGGTCGTCGACCTCGCCTTCGGACACCTTGAGCACGCCATGGCCGACGACGCCCAACGCCTCGGACTCTGTGGCCCAGACACGGACGTCTCCGCGGAGCCCGCGTGCGTCCGAGCTGGCCTGACCAGCAGCATTAGACTGCCGGCCACCCCCGCTGCCGTCGCCGACGTTCGCCAGCTTGCTGCGCTGTCGCGGCTGCGCTGCGGCTTGTGCTGGCATTGCGCCGGCGATGCCTCTGCGATGTTGCATGGGAAAGTCCTGGATGCGGTTGCAATGCATCGTATTCATTCCAGAGCGCGCTGCGGGGAGGCGGTATCGGCAGCTGTCGGGAGCTCGCGGGCAAGTCCGGCCTAGCAGCCGGGCATGCCTCACTTGTCGCTGCCACTGCTGCAAGCGCTGACATCGCCGGCTGCCAGGGTGATGTCGCCAGAGACGGTGGCGTCGCCGTCTGGGATCGACTCGCTTGCGATCTCGGGCGATGCCTGCGTCGGGGTTGCCGCGCCGTTGACGGATCCGCCGTCTCACACAGCACCGCACTCGCCTGCGCTTGTCTCGGCGGCTTCTTGGGAGGGCTTGGTCGCTCCAGTCTGTATCTCAGGTTCTGATGAGCTGGCGACCGTGGCGACGTTGTCGAGAGCCTCGTTGGCAACGTCAAGCGCGGCCAAGTCGGCAGAGTGTTTGTGCATCGCGGCTTTTGGCGAATCGACGAGCTCTCCGCCAGCCAGAGCGACCTCCGGATCTGCCTGTGCAGCTGGCGCAGCACCGGCAGCTACTGCCGCGCCGTTGACATGCGCGATCGACGCTGGCGCCGGCACCAGGCAGACCTTCTTGCGGGGTACAAAGACGCCAATCAACCTGCGAGGCCTGCTCTGCGATGAATGCTGCGATTGGAATGAATCTACGCCTCGGCTGTCTTCAAGCAACTCCTCCGCAGAATCGCCGTCGTCGTCGATCCTCTCGTCGTCATCGCTGTTCTGCTCGCCAGAGTTCTCGTCACCATCGGCAAAGAGGTCGACATACTTGGCGCGCGACAGACTGCGCTTTGGCCGGTCCATTCGGGAGGTAGCGCTGTAGGAGCGACGCACTTTCTTGACCTTCCAAGAGTTCTTCTTTCCCTCGCCAGGGAACTTGCGCCGCTCGCTGTTGACGGGATCGGACGGCGACCACGATGCGCCGATGGACTGGTGGGCGCGAGCAATCAGCTGGTTGACGAGGGTCTTTGATTGTGAAAGCGGGATCAGCACGCCACCCGTGTGCTGCCTGCGGCAGAAAGAGCAGACGCAGCAGTCGGTGCACCTGCGTCTCGCGACGTCAGCGAGGCAGAAGCCAGGCAGAATTGATGGCGCCAAAGCAAGGCGGCGCACTTTGGGCAGATCCACGGGCCTTGGCTGAGCTTGTACTGGGCGATGGCGTCGGCATCGAGGCGGTACCCGGCCCACAGACACGACGGGTGGAAGCGCACGGTGCAGCGGTACGAGCCTTCGTTGGAATCGACCATTGCGTCGCAGCGCACCAGCGTGATGCTGTCTTTCTGGCGGCAGTGGTGGCAGCTGTTGCCTATGTCGATTGTTTGGGCCTTGAATGCCACGCTGCGGTTTCCGGACCTGAACTCTGGGCTTGCGACGGCTGTCAGATCGACATCAGGCATCTGGGATGCGTCGTCGTCGCTGATGCTCGGATTCTGCTTGGCCGGCTGGCGAGAGGTCAGCCGCAGATCGAGAGCAGACGGGGAGGGCGTGGGTGCACACCATCCCGACAAGGCGCATGCTGCGTCTACGCTGCGCCTCTCGCGCGCTGGCCGGCGCCCATTCGCCGTCCGACTCGCCGGGATCCGCCTGTCGACGGGGTTTCGGCTGCGCAGAGAGGAAGGAGTCAGTCGCGGGACACGCAGCGGAGGCGGGCGGGGGTGGGCGTGAGGCAGCGCGTGATGACGAGGGCGGGGAGGCAGATGGATTGCGGCGTGCCTTTGCGGGCTGAGGCCGGCTGGGCAGTGCGGGGCCGCCGGCAAGTCCGAGCATGCGCAGGAACTCGTTGTTCGCCTCGATGTTGCGGCGGCGCTCGCGCTCGTATTCTGTCTCGTCGTCGAGCTGCACCGAGGCAGGGCGATAGGGAGGCGGCGCGGAGGGAGCGGGAGCGTGGGGCGAGCGGCAGCGGGCAGCCGCAGCGCGCGGCGGGCAGTGGGCGGCCGGCGCGTTTTGTATAAACCCCG